>PVJC01040398.1:0-15820 GCA_004026665.1 Murina feae
TTGAAGGTCAGATAAAGAGCTTCACAGACAAGAAAAAGCTAAAGGAGTTCATCACCACCCAACCAGTATTATATGAAATGCTGAAAGGTATCCTTTGAGAAGAGGATGAAGAAAAAGTAAAAATAAAAATTATGAACAACAAATACATATCTTTCAACAAGTGAACCTAAAAATCAAGTGAATAAAAAATCTGATGAACGGAATGAACTGGTGATTAGAATAGAATCAGAGGCATAGAAAGGGAGTGGACTGACAATTTTCGGGGGTAAAGGGTGTTGGGAATGTGGGAAGAGAATGGACAATGATCGTACACCTATGGATGAAGACAGTGAGGGGGGGGGGGTAAGAACAGAGGGGGGGGTGGGAAATGGGAGGAGGGAAGCTTTGGGGGAAATAGAGGAACAACTGTAATAATTTGAACAATAAAGATAAATAAATTTAAAAAAAAGAATATTGCTGTTAGTGTAACCCTAATATTCTTAAATTTTAACTTGTATCAGAATCACTTGAGTAGGGTGGTCAGATAAAATGCAAAATAGTTAAAATTAAATCTCAGATAAACAATGTATCTTTTTTTTTTTTTTTGTAGTATAAGTATGTCCCAAATATTGCATGGCACATACTAAAAAAAATATTCTTTGTTTATCTGCAATTCAATTTAATTGTTACTTTTATTTGCTAAATCTGACAATTCTATAGCTGGAGAGATTGTTAAAACACAGATTGCTGGCCCTACTCTATGTTTCTGATTTAATAGATGAGGTGGAGCCCAATAATTTGCATTTCTAGCAAATTTCCTAAAGAATGTTGGTACTGCTCATTTCAAGAACACATTTTGAGAACTACTGCCCTACAATAAATTCATCTTGGAGTAATTTTTAATCAACTTAAAGTTGATTACATCTTCTCTTTTAATCAAATGTTTACTTATTATTTCAAATACGTAAAGACTCCATGGTTTTCCTGATGACTCAAGGGTAGTTCTGAATCTATATTCATGATTTTGTCTCAGTTTAGATTCAGAAGGATCATCTGCCCTCTCATTCTTCTAGCATTATCTGTCTGCTAGGGTCTTTTCCCTGTATATGTATATTTTTCTCCCCAGGCATTTTAATGTCTGACCATAAAGTCTTAGAGCTGAATTTAGCCTGAAAGGAGAATGAGCTTCTGGGGACAGTTAGGCATGACATCTGCTTTCCCTGCACCATCGTTTCTTTCCCGATAAAACGTCAATGAGATGTTAGCTGCATTTAAAGGCACGGGGATACCCTTACATGAATCATGACTATATTATTTGGACTAAATATAAATCAAAAATTTATCAGAACCTTATAAAAATTCCATTATTAACATTCAACCTGTAAACTTTATGTTACCCTTACGTTTCTAAATATGTGCATGTTTCATCATAAACTGCCTTGATTTTGGCAACCTCTCCCCTCTTCTAAACAGGTGTTTTTTTTGCTGGCATTCACTTTGTTGAGGCCATTGTAGTCTGTGGAAGATGGGAAAGAGGAATATTAGACCCTTTTGCTTCCAGAAGCCTACCCTGCCATCATCATTGCAGTCATGTTGCTTGTTGCTCATGGTCCCAGACTCGCTGCATCCACTATTGCCTAGATCCTGGCCTCCGGGGAGGATCTTGATTGTATTCTATACTCTTCCCATCCCCAACATGTTTGCTTCTGTTTCTTTTTAAAAATATTTTTATTAAGTTTTAGAAAGAAAGGAAAGAAGACAAGATAGAAACGTTGATGAGAGAGGAACATGGATCAGCTGCTTCCTGCACGTTCCTTATTGGGGACTGAGCCCCACGCCTGATGGGAATCGAACCAGGGATCTCCTGATGCATGAGACAACGCTGAGTCCACGGACCTATTCCAGCCAGGCTGCCCCTGTTGCTTGATCCAAATGATCAGATGCCTGTTCTTTCACCTCTGCCAGTCCCCACAGCTGGAGTCACATTCTCACCACCTGGAGCACATCTCAGGCTTTCATCACAGGGCCCAGAACCAGAGTCCTGTGTGTTCCCGAGCCTCCAGCCTCACACCTGTCACCAAGCCAACTGCCCCAACTCCACTGTGTGCAAACCTCTGAACTGCATGGCTGCTAGACTGCTTTATTATGCCATGTCAACAGGCCTGCCCCTTCCTGCCAAGCGCAGGCCCTGCACACAAGAATCACCGTCCTTCCAAGTAGCTGGTTAGCGACTACGGTTGGTATGTTCCCGGCACCGCCCCCTGCCGCTTGTTTTTTTCTTATGCTCCTCTTATTCCCCAACAACGGAAGGATTCACTTCTTGATGTGAGCCTTCCCCACAAAGCAGCACATTGAGCGCTTAAAGAGAGAACACATTTAGAAACACAAGAGTAAACTGCTTCTTCCATTGTACACGGTATTTAAAAACAAGTATTAGAAGTAACTAACCATAATGTCATATAATCAAATTCTGTCGTATAGCTATGAATTAAATTCAACTAATCCCTGTGATGGGGGCCAGAGGAAGATAATTTTTGAGTTCAGCTTTAAAGGTTATCTGTCTTTGTAGAATTTTTAAGAAAGGTGACTAAGAAACAAAAAATATTCAAATGTTAATGAAGCCTTCATAAATGATGTTTGTGCTCATAATTAAGATCTTGGTAGATGTAGATAGCAGGAGCAAATAAATCTCCCTCCCAAACACTTGTGCTGTAGGTGCAGGCACATAGGAAACTCTGGAGAAGGAATATTGTAATGACTCACTCCTTCAGACATTCACTGACTTCACTCAATTTCAAGGATCACAGTTTAGCCCAAACAAGGTTGTTTTATGCCAGTGGTTCTCAACCTGTGGGTCTCGACCCCTTTGGAGGTCAAACGACCTTTTCACAGGGGTCACCTAAGACCATCCTGCCTATCATATGTTTACATTACGATTCATAACAGTAGCAACATTACAGTTATGAAGTAGCAACGAAAATAATTTTATGGTTGGGGGTCACAACATGAGGAACTGTTTTAAAGGGCCAGAAGGTTGCGAACCACTGTTCTATGCAATGAAGGGTAAGGAGCCTCAGAAAGTGTTCTAATGGCTCAATACACTTCATGTTGACATTGGAAAAGTACCCAAATACAGTTTCCTGCCAATATGAATCCTCACTGTATTTTGAGTTATGTTACTCACTGCCAATCATTTGTAATTAATATTCCCATGGTAGATTTGTTATGACATTTTTATGTTTTCTCCCAAGTAGACTGTTAGCTCCTGAAGATGAAAGGCAGGTGTTTGTTATTCTTGTGCTCTCCACACCTGGCAAAACACTCGGACATACGGTGGATACTCTACAAATGCCAAATGATTGGCTTGGCCCTAATTCCAATACAAAAAGATTGCATACTTCCTTGTGCCTAAGTGTCTTTCTTGTCACTTGGGTGAACCGCTAAATTCTTGTCTTATGAGTGCTGTGCTAGGGTCTCCGCCAAATACCCGTTCCCTTGGTCTCAGATTCCTGTCTTCCTCTCCTCTGTCCTCTGAGAAACTAGGATACAGATTTGAAATTCTAGCCCTCAAAGTTGCTAGGAAATCATTATAGGAACACCTACTATATGACTGCATCCCTTTATTTCTCAGTGCATTCACATGATGATCTTACTAAGTCACTGTATCAGTTGACTCCTCACTATGTGCCAGGCACTCTGAGGTACTGTATTAGCTTACCACGGCTGCCGTAGCAGAACACCACAGAGTAGGAGGCTTAAACAATGGAAATATATTATCTCAGTGCCAGGGGCTGGGATTCTAAGATCAAGGTGTCACATGGTTGGTTCCTTCTGAAAGCTGTAAGGGAGAATCTGCCCCATGCTTATCCCCTAGCTTCTGATAATTTCCCAGCAATCTTTGATGTTCCCTGGCTTGAATAAGATGAAGGCTTT
Source organism: Murina feae (assembly GCA_004026665.1). Lineage (NCBI taxonomy): Eukaryota > Metazoa > Chordata > Mammalia > Chiroptera > Vespertilionidae > Murina > Murina feae. The sequence continues at coordinate 3,913 of PVJC01040398.1, forward strand.
CATCTTCTGCCTTCATTTACCTTTTCATAAGGACACCAGTCATGTTGCATTAGGAATTCACCCCATTCCACTATGTTTCATCATAATTTAACTAATTATGTCTGCAACAACCCTACTATCAAATAAGATCACATTCTAAGGTACTGGAGATTAGGACTCCAATATAAATTTTTGGGGGGAACACAAACCCATAATATGTACTGCATATACTTTTATTTAATTATCACAGTAACACTGTGAGATGAGTATATTTAACTCCGTTAGGTAAATTTTGTCTCTGGGTTCTATTTAGCCAAAATTTTCAGATGACTCTTCCATATCTGTGTTTGGAAACTATTTTCTCTCATTCATAGCACATCATAAAATCAGCTTCTTCAAAGAACTCCTCTCTGGTTGGGAACTCCAGCTATGAACAATTGTGGTTTTATATATATATACTAGAGGCCCAATGCATGAAATTCATGCAAGGGGCTTGGCCCTGGCAGCTGCAGCAGTTTGCCGAGGCAAACACAGTGGCTGTCTCGGCCTGCACAGCCCAGCTTAGTCCAGAAGGTTGCCTGGAAGGACATCCAGTCTATTTAGCATATTACACTTTTATTATTATACTAGAGGCCTGGTGCATAAAATTTGTGCGTGGGTGGGTGGGGGTGTTCTTCAGCCTGGCCTGAACCCTCTCTAATCTGGGACCCCTAAGGGGGTGTCTGACTCAAAATCTAGGACCACTGGCTCCTAAACACTCACTTGCCTGCCTGCTTGATTGCCCCTAATCACCTCTGCCTTGGCCCCGCCACCATGACTTTGTTCAGAAGGATGCCCAGAAGATCTCCCAGAAGGTCTCCTGGTCTAATTAGCATATTACCCTTTTATTAGTATAGATATATATTTAAATATATTTTTATGGATTTCAAAGAGAAAGGGAGAGGGAGGGAGATATAGAAACATCAATTATAAGAGGAAATCATAGATCAGCTGCCTTCTGCATGCTTCCCATTGAGGAACTAGCCCATAACTGAGGAACATGCCCTGACAGGGAATCAAACTGTGAATTCTTGTTTCATAGGTCGATGCTCAACCATTGGCCAGGCTTGTGGTTATATTTTTATTTGTTATTAGTTTTCTTGGCTACACAATTGCTTTGTGGACATTTCTGTGGGTAATTAGATGACAATATCTGAGATGCAATCTTCTTCCCTTGGAAATCATGCTAGCTGATCTATACTTTTACTTCTAGGTTATTTTCTCTTGTTTGAAGGCCTATTTTACTCTTCAGAAGGCCTGTTTCAAACTATTCAGGTATTTTATAAACAATATAATTGGTTATCCTACATTTGAATAATAGGCATATCACTAGGCTTACATTTTAATGCATATGTCTTATTGGTTTTAAGTACCTATTTTTCACAAAGTCAGATTTAATGGTAAATTTGTTCAAGTAGCGTTTGCTAGAGAGCATAGAAAGCACTATAACATAGCTATGTTGCTGTTTTTCATCACTGAACTCGCTAATCTTTTGTAAACAGATTCTACTTCAATATTACATGAAATTCATGTGCAGGTACAGTTACTAGGCCTGGCCTGTGATTAAGGCCATCTTCCCTGGCTGTCCACAGCCAATTCTTTCCCCTGCCACCACCCACCTCTGGTTCTCCATTTTTCATTGGGCTATTGGAGCCTGGGGGCCAGGGGAAGGAACCAAGAAGTTGGCCATTCTCTTCCGCTCATCAGCCCCGCCCCTGCCATGGGTTGCCCTCTGTGTGTGGGGCAACCAGTGGGGCCGGGGCTTTGGCCTGGCCCTGCCCACATTCCCTGCCACCCATTCCTGGTTTCCTACTCACCATCAGGCAATTGGAGCCTGCTGGATGGGGGGAGAGGCTGAGAGATGGTCAGTGAGCCTCATAGTAACTGGTTAAGAGTCGTTCTGGCTGTTCACCTGTTAGGGTCAATTTGCATATTGCCCTTTTATTATATAGGATTGAAAATATATGGAACCAACATACAGTCAGCAAAGACCTAGTGAGGCAGTTTTATTACAGAGCAAGAGATCTTATCTCTGGCTGCTCAGGTTAATAACTGTAGTATATATAGAAGAAACCATTGGAAAAGGGCATTGTATATTAAGAAATGTTCTTTCCTGACCGGTTTGGCTCAGTGGATAGAGCATCGGCCTGCAGACTGAAGGGTCCCGGGTTTGATTCCAGTCAAGGACATGTCCTTAGTTGTGGGCATATCTCCAGTGGGGGATGTGCAGGAGGTGGCTGATTGATGTTTCTCTCTCATTGATGTTTCTGACTCTCTATCTCTCTGTAAAACATAATAAAATATATATTTTTTAAAAAGAAATGTTCTTCATGGGCTCATCTAGAAGATGTTCTGTTTACAAATAGGAATGACTGAAATCCCCTCTGACATGCAAAAGAAGATTGCTAGGATAGCACACTCACATATTGTGTCACACTAGGAACCCTGAAGAGTTTCATCATTATAAACTTATATAGCAGAAATTAGATATAGAAATGTAACAGGCAAGAACAAATCTATGTGGCTAGGAAGAAATTATCCATGAATACAATTAGAAGGAACTGCAAACCAATAGACTGTTATAATGCAAGGTGTTCATTCCAGTGCAGAGTGATAAAAGTACTTCATAGGAGGGTTGTCTCAGCTTCCAGCAGCAAAACAGTATGTGGAAATAAGGGGGATTGAGATGAGGACAAAGATATCATCCAACTTACTTGTGGTTGAGGAAATAATAATTAAAACTCAAACCATAAAATCTACCTCTTGTTTGGAAGTTGTAAATCTCTTATTTGAAATCTAGTATTTAAAATAAATATTAGTGAACCATGTGTTTTTCCAAGAATGTGGTATTAGCTATTCTTTAACTATACTTTTTGTGGTTTTCTCACAATTAGTCCAACCCCAAATGAGAAGTGCTTTATTGTGAACAAGAGGAGTCTCAGCCATGTCGTCGTCACTTCTAATATTTCCCTGGGTGATCATGGCTTTCTCTTATGATCCTTTACAGACTTACTTCCAGAGTAAAATGTTTTCATAATCTCCTCAACAATTTTGTTTTCTCATTTATTTCTCCTGCCAATGCATACCTAGATTTCAGTAATAGCCTTTTAGCTGGGCTCCTGGTTTCTTGTACATTTCTCCCTCATCTATTTCATGCAGTAGGATGTGTGTTGACTAAGTGGAGGAGCCAGGAAGTAAAATAAGGTAGCACTTGAGTCCGAGTAGCAATCATACGTTTGGATATCATGGACAATTTGAACAATGTCCTTTTTCTTTCATAATCTAAGAACAAAGAGGCTCTAACCACAATTTGGATGAGCAGGGATGTGCGTGGCTCTCTGTGACACTGCCATTCCCTGACTCACAGGCCTTCATTTGCTGAGACACACACTCAGTTAATTGGTACTTGTTGAGCATCCCCTGTGCGCCATGGTGACCAGTGGGTAAGGAACCCCTTTCTTGCTCTCACAGAATTTATAAGCTGGCTCAAAATGTAGACAGAAAATTTGAAACCGCATCTATTTTTATATTATGTTTAAATTTTTGTTATCTAATATAATAAAAGAGAAACATGCAAATTTGACCATTACCACCAGCCAATCAGAGCGGCTGTATGCAAATTAACCCAGCCAAGATAGAGGCCAACAGCCAAAGGCTTCTGTTGCAACTGCCTGCCTAGGTTGGCTGAGCCTCTGCTCACAGCCATGCCCACCAGTCAATCAGAGCGGCTGTATGCAAATTAAGCCAGCCAAGATGGAGGCTGGCAGGGCGGCTCTGCACTGGGAGCCTCCACGGCCGGCCGGCATAGCTGTGCCAGGTGTGTCAGCTCAGTGGGAGGGGGGATCTGGCCTGGGGCCTCCTGGGGCATCCAGGAGCAGCTGTCCTGGGTCTGCTGCCTGGCTCCTACCCCGGGAGCCTCGGAGGAGTATCCAGGAGCGCCTGTCCCAGGTCCACTGCCTGGCTCCACCCCCTGGGGGCCTCCCCGGGGCATGCAGGAGCACGGGGCCTCTGCAGGGTGTGCAGGAGCAGCCATCCTGGGTCCACTGCCTGGCTCTTCCCTGGGGGCCTCCGTGGGGTGTCCAGGAACGCCTGTCCTGGGTCTGCTGCCTGGCTCTGCCCCAGGGTCCTCCTCGGGGGCGTGCGGGAGCACCCGTCCAGGGTCCGCTACCTTCATCCACCCCCCAGGGGCCTCCACAGGGCGTGCGGGAGCGTCTGCTGCACAGTGCGGAGAATCCGAAGCCAGTTCACTGCCCAGCTCCACCCCGGGTGTGTTTGCTCAGTAGCAGGGCCCCACTGAGGGATCCTGCACCAGCGTCCGCCCCTGGCTTGCCACCCAGCTCTGCACCAGGTGTGTCCCCTCAGCGGTGGGGGCCCACCAGGCGTGTGCAATCGTGGGCCCTCCGGTGGGAAACGTCCGGGCCTGCACTCACCAGCCCTCCCACCCCCCAGTGCACGAACCCTGAAGGGGCTGTGGGCAACCTGAAAATGGCTCTCAGCCTCTCACCCAGGCTGGCCAGGCATGCCAGCAGGTGGACATCTCCCCCGAGGTGTCCCAGACTGCAAGAGGGCACAGGCCGGGCTGAGGGACCCCCACCCCCCGAGTGCACAAATTTTTGTGCACCGAGCCCCTAGTAAATTATATAATGAGGAGTTACAGTTATTAAGACCTCATCTGTTAAGGGCACCTAATTCGTTTGGGGGGCCAAAATAGTCCTTGTGGAGGAGTGCTTTCTAAACTGAGACACAGACGGAGTTAAGGGACATTCAGGCCTGAGGCAGAAGCAAAGCATGATCTGTTCTCTGGCCCCTGGAATGTGGTCCTGAGGTATATAAACAGAGAGGTCAAGGAGCATGAACAGGAAAACTGAAATGGGGTGAAGGGCAGAGCATGCGAAGAAAAGAACAGTGTCAAGAAGACAGACAGGACCAAAATACTCAGTTTGTGCACATTCATTTCCTAACCTTTTTGTGTTCTGCAAAGAGCATCCCCCTTGTCAGTTGGATTCCAGGTAAGTTCAGTGATGGACAGCACCAGAGTGAGGCTGCAGGGCAGGAGAAGTGAGGTCAGACAATACCATTTTTCTTTTTCTGTAGAGACTACATTTTCTCCGTGATTCCAGCTTCCACCAGACCTTTGTCACTCACAACCCCAGGTCCTGCCAGGCAAGTTTCTGCAGAAGTTCCAGCTTCTTCCAGGAATCCCTGACTCTGAATTCTGGTAACATTACTTATCCTTTGTCCGTGCCGCCCTAAAGAGGTAGTGGCTTCTTACTATTGTAATTTTCTGCTTTTCTCAGCATCCCTTAGGTATGTTTTCATTTCTTCAACTTCTTTGTAATTGCTTATTGCATTTGTGTCCTCTTTTGGATTTCCTTATGTGAATTCAGTTTTACTGATTATACCCAATTAAGGAAAGGGCCCTACATGCCACACTAATAACTAAGCATTATTCTGGAAGCAATGGTGAAAAAATATTTTCAGCAGAACATGTGACTTAGTTATCTATCTACTGCAGAGGGATCACACTGGCTGTTCTGTGAAGCATACATAATGGGGTGAGACTGGTGGCTGGAGGAAGAGTTAGAAGGTTCCCTGTGAAAATCTGGGTGAGAGAAGATGACCTGGGCCATGCAACCTGCAGTTGGGACCCAGCCATAGAAGGAGATGAGCTCCATTCCAGATGAATTTAGGAGGGGTGAGAAGGAAAGGGGATCAGGAGTGATTCTCAAGCTTCCCATCTGAACAGCCAGATGAATGGCAGTGCTGTTCACAGATGGAAAGCACAGGAGGAGCTGGCTGCAGGAGAGTGCGTGATGAGGTCAGTGTTGCGATGCTGAGTTGTCTGTGTCTTTGAGATACAGTGGGGCTGCACAGTGCTACCAGGCTGGAGCTCAAGCGGGAAGTCTGTCTTGGAGAAAAAGATGAGGGAGACATCTCCATGAGAAGTGTAATTGAAGCCATAACCGTGGGAAACGTTGTTTGGGGAATTGAAAGCAGTGGTTCTTAAGCTTGATCAGGTTGTGAAATTCTTCGATAATTTGCCCCAGGTTAATGCATATAAGCACATGTTGGCTCTGTTATAATAGAGGAGAGCAGGCTAGGGCATATTCCCTTCCTTCCTTCTAGATGTCTTCTGTTCCTAGTTCCCATCAGTGGAAGGTAAGCGGATAAGGTGTGAACCATTCCTGGCCAAGATTCTTAAGGAAAACTTGGTGGTTCATCTGTCTCCCTTGCTGATGATACAAAAGGTCATCAGCAGTTTGGAGGCAACAAAGCCTCCAAGTGGAAAAGTCCCATTTATGCTGCTTGAGACACATAGTTTTGGTTTTATCTTTTATAAAACTAGTCCACATCAACTAATACATTGCGTGAGCGGTGAGAGTTCTTTAAATTCTACTTAAAAATATCCAGATTTCTGGCATTCTTATTAAATCAGAAAATCTGACAACAATAGGCCCCTATTACTTCATGGCAATGACTGCTGGAGCTGAGCAGGGACAGTGCTTACTCTATGCATCTTGCAAATAACACTTCTCAAGGGCGCGCATCCAATTGGCTTTGTTGATTACCATCTGATAAAGCATTCCTCTCAAGCCCAGATTTTCCTGCCCATCACCTGGGCCTTCTTATGTCCAACTCCAGGTGACTGCCTTAAGGTTAGTCACAGATCCTTAGAAGTTATTCTGGCTGTGATAACAGGGTCAGATGGCACTCCTCATAAAATGTGTGTGTGAGCTACTCTTTCTGACCACTTGGTTTAGAAGAAGAATGAAATTTGCTCCTGTTTTTGGGGGCAGAAAGTCTCAATTTATGTCCCTTATTTCAGCATTCCATAAAGGTTGCCCCCTTTTACTCTCAAAATGTTCTGGCTTGAAATATAAATGACATTATCTCTCTATTAAAAAGAGACACGCCTTTCACAGGTATTTCTCCAGTGATAAACATCACTCTATGTCAATTCCACTTGCATGTGCAATATCGAGGTTCAAATACCTCACGTGTAAGCCGCTTCAATATTTTTGAACTCTGCCCCACATTTATCCAACCTCATGTTTCATGCTGTCTACCTAGTTCCCCTCCTTGTCTTCTGGCTAGCCAGTTTACTGTCTTCTTTGGACATTGGATATTTATCTACCCATCATTTATTTTTCTTTTAAGTAATGATTGTCCCAGTTCCCCTGGACAACCACTTATCAGTGTGCTTGGTTTAAATGTCTGCCTCTATCTTTAGGTCCAGAGTTGAGCATGTGACCTAGCAGTGAGGATCAAAGCCCCATGTTTCTCTGGCCAATCAAATCCAGTGAAAGTTAGACCTATGACCTAAACAATGTCAGTCATAACTGTCTCTAAGATTTGTAGTAGAATAAAAGAGGAGTTATTCCCTATGTGAGAGATAAATTCCCAACAATCTTATGTACGTAAATATGAATCAAGATGATTCTGATTCCAGACTCCCATAAAGCTGTTCAGTACTTAGCTAATAAATTCTTTCATTCAAAGCATAAAAGACTTACAGAATATGCCTCTAACATGCTCCTTTGTGCCTTGGTTTATGCTATTTCTTCAAACTGAAATGTTTCATTTCTTTCGCCAATCCGGCTTCATTACTTTGGGATTAGGCGAAAGCACTAATCTACCTTCAGAGATCCTTTGGTGACCTACTTCCTCCCAATATAATCAGTCATGACTCTGAAAACATCAGTTTGACATACAGTTACAAGCGGCAAAGCAACAGATGCCTGTTATTCCATAGTAACCAGCAGCACTGCTATTAGGGATAGATTAGTAGCATTCTATTAGGCACACTATCTTTTCTAGCAAATTGCAACTGAACTAATCAGTAAACTGCTGGTATATATCAGAACTCTTTCATTTGAATATGACACAAACTCAACTTGCACCAGGTTGAGGGAGAATCCATTGGCTCATGTTAGTGGGAAATGTTGGTAGAGATTTCAGTGACGGTTGGAACCAGGAGTTCAAGCTTGTTCCATATGTTTCCACCTTTCAACCCTCCTTCCCTCCTTGTGTTCACTTAATGCTGCACAGACGCTCTCCATGTAGTGAGGAATATGGCATGGCGGTGGCCATTTTTTTATTCCTTTCAGTTTAGCAACTCTAGCTATTCAATGCAATATTTCAAGCTGTCATATGAAATTCCCGGGGAGAATTCTAATTGCCCAGCCTTGAGTTTGGGTCCTTCCACAAAACAGCCACTGAGGCAAAGAGTCTGGACTTTTCCCATTGGCAGGGCTTCTGCTGGCCCATATGGCTCCATAGCCTTTGCACAAATGAGCAAATGATTTCCCCACTAGGTAGAAGCAGCCCCGCAGGTGAACAGCTTGGCAAGCAGATGGAGCCTTTATGAGAATTAGAAAAAGGTGACCTTTCTCCGGGCACGTACACCCCATGCCAAGGGACACAGCTTGAGGAGAGCAGCATGGCTAGATTTCAGGCCTCACTCCCTCCCTTGGCCAGACATCCTTGTGCATAACAGACTGTACATGGTGTCTCCACTCACTGGACATGGTGGATCACATGATCAGCTGCCGTTGGGGCCAGGTATGAAGATGGGAGTGAGATGCAGGCAGAGAAAGTCACTATGACTGCAGCACCCAGGACCTGACACATGGAGACAGAGTGACACCTCAGAAGAAAAATGTTACAAAGACACAATATGCTCACTTATTGATTTTTAAAATGAGCATGAACACCACAGGAAAATATTGTAATATAGCTGCACATTGGTTTCTTCATACTACAGGTATATTACTTTTTTCCCCAGTTAGAATATTTGCAACTTTCTGCCATATATTGATTGCTTATATATGAAAACATAACATATATTTATGTTATCTCAAATCATGTTTTCCATTTCTTTATGATTGCACAACCCCTGAAATGTAGATATATATCAGAAGCATGATAAATATTAAGTATATTATATATTATTTCTATAAGTTAAAGCACTTTCAAGATTCATTGCATACTCATAAACATTATGTGAACTTTATTTCAAAACAATTGATCAAAAGGCCATTAATTCTTTTCTTGTTGAGAAAATATGAAAAAAACATATAAAAAATAGAAATAAAAGTATGATAAAGGAAATATATATATTTCCCAATGTGTTGTCTGAAAAAAATAGGCCCTTTAGTTGCACATCTATAAAGGTGATTTACCTGATTCGCACCTAATTTCATCATTGTGCTATCTATTGTACATGATAATAAAGCATGGGACCTTTAAATTTAGAGTTAGAACTGGCATAGAGGTAACTGATTAAGTAGCTGTGCTACAGAAACTAAGGCAGCAAAGAGGCACTGGGAAAATGTTTGAAGGACATTAATGTAATGAGGGAGAAACTTCTAAAAGAAGCAACGGGTAGAATACCAAACCATTGTCTAAAAGATTTCCGAGCCAAGACTAGATGTAATGCTGAAATGATAACAAAGTAGGTAGATGCACTTTTCCAATTATTTGCCTGCCATTGTGAAAAGGGTGGTTTGGTGACAAGAAAACAAACCAACAAAAATCATTGAACAATACCATTGCTCAATGTTCATATACACAGATTTTTCATTCTCGCTTTAATTTAAAAAACGTTTTCCTAACGAAGTTGTTAATCTGTTGAGGAATTCTTAGAGCCTGTATTCTTACTTCTCTTCTTATCCTAGTTAAATATAATTCCACTCAGGTATAACCTCCCATTTGAAGTATGATTGCATAAATTCTTTTTGTGTGGATGGGATATGTGTGTTATATGTTGAAACATTAACTGTATTAATTGTGATGTTCATTTATTTGTTTCTCTCTTTTTAAACTACATTTTTAAAATAAGACTAATTAATTTATTTTAGCTGATCTGTTTCAAACCATTATCTCCCCAATTTATTTGATTTTATAAAAGTCTTGATAGTATTTTGTTGGATACAGTATTAAAATAATAAATTGAATTGCAACACTTGAGAAATCTATTGATTGTAAGGTTAGGAAATCCTAACTCTAGATTAGAAAAACTAATTTAAATTATCAGTCTGAAAAATCAAAGAAAAATTAAACATCCCAAATGTGAGGTGGTCCAGAGTGGCATCTACACAGACCACAGAAATAAATAATAAGAGCTGTTACTCAGATGCCTCCAAAACTGTTATTGAGATACTTTCATTTCTAGAAAGTAAGAAATATAATTAATTACAGCATCTGAATTGTATATGTGAAAGTTAAGTTTAACTGATTTTTCTCAGATTTGATATGTTACCAATGGATAATTCTGGTTGTCTTGTCTCAGGTCAAAGGTCCATCCTGGGCCAGTCAAAGGAAGTAAAGAAAAGACTCATGAAAGATCATGGTTGAGACAAGCAAAGAGGAAATTCCAGGAAGAACAGGGCTGCTGTTGCACTTCCTGGAAAGATTGAGGCATTAGAGAAAATATTATAATTGTTAAGTAATTATACATTTAATATGTATAGTGCATAAACATAAATATAAAATTAGTTTGATTTTAAAACACTTAAAGTTAAACCTATAGGGCACTAATGATACGAAAAGTTTTAGAGGATTTAAAAACATTCATAAATATACATTATAGCATATTTATTAAACAAGAAGCTAAATTTAAATTTTCAGCTGAGGCATTGAGATAAGATAGATTTCTGATGCTTAATGAATTGTGGGATATAGGCAAAAGAGTCAAAAGCAATATTTAAGAACTGTTCCCTGCCTTTACCTGTTAGGGACAAAGCCCAGATTAATGGAGACTTGCAAAGATGTTGGAGAGAGGTGTTATGGCCTACTCAACCAAAAAGGAAGAGTGGAAATTCAGATAAACAATGATCAGCTTTTGCATAAGTTTATCCTAAATATTGCATTATCTGTTGTTTATCTTAAGTTACAATTTAGTTTGGCATTTTGTATTTTATTGGTTAACTGTGGAGGAACTGCACCCTTTGACGCCAAAAGGACTACCCAGAGAGAATGCCCACCCTGGAGACTTGCCTGATGGGCTAAGAAAGCTAGAATGGTAGCTGCTTTTTAGAAGATGGTAGGAATTGTCCATGAAAAAACGTGGACCACACAGAAGTGATACAAGAACAGAGCCCTCGATTCCTGTCCAAGAGGCTGTGGGAATGGGTCACTAGAAAACTGGAGCTGGCGGGCTGGGGGTGTGAGGGACAGAGAGTAGGGGGAAACTGGGGCAGGGCAGTTATAGGGCAGACTGTATCGTCCACATCCGGGGTTGTTCACAGAGCCCCAGCAGCCAGTATAGAAGATTTACATGAAAGCCACCATGAAGCCAAGATTGTATTTTCAACCTACACCAAACCCAGGGAGTAGAAAGGTTATTTTGTTACAATACCAATGAATGCACATTTTATGTATTGCATTAGATTTCCCCAAAATCCAATAAAAGAAGGGCTAAATGTTTGAGATGGGTTTATTAAGCAGATTAAAGAGACCAAGCCAATCATGCTCCTTCACAAAAGAGGAGGCACTCTAGTTGCTACCCAGCAATACTGGTGGTGAGGGGTGGGGTAGTAAGGATTGTGGGGAGAAGAACCTGAAACTTTCCTTCTCAGTGAGTCATACAGATTTCTAAGTAAATACTTCAGAGGATTTTTGTATGTGTGTGTGTGTGTGTGTGTGTAGTAAAGTGATCATAGAACTTATTTTTATTTATTTATTTATTTATTTATTTATTTTTTTTAATTTATTTTTATTGTTTAGATTATTACAGTTGTTCCTCTTTTTTCCCCCATAGCTCCCCTCCTCCCAATTCCCACCCCAACCTCTGACCTTGCCCCCCCCATTGTCCTCATCCATAGGTGTACAATTATTGTCCAGTCTCTTCACGCATCCCCAACACCCTTAACCCCCAAAAATTGTCAGT
>PVJC01040399.1:0-15820 GCA_004026665.1 Murina feae
AAGGGACGTTACTGGGGGGCTTGGCCAGCCTGCAAACAGCCATCAGCCCCTCACCCAGGCTGGCCAGGTACCTCAGTAGGGACCCAAAACCTGAAGGGACTGTGGGCAGCCTGAAAACACCCCTCAGCTCCTCACCCAGGCTGGCCAGGTACCCCAGTAGGGACCCAAAACCTGAAAGGACTGTGGGCAGCCTGAAAACACCCCTCAGCTCCTCACCCAGGCTGGCCACACCCCAATGGGGTGAGGGATCCCACTGGGGGGCTTGGCCAGCCTGCAAACAGCCATCAACCCCTCACCCAGGATGGTCAGGCACACCAGCAGGTGGACATCCCCAGAGGGGTCCCAGACTGTGAGAGGGCACAAGCCAGGCTGAGGGACCTCCCGAGTGCACAAATTTTTGTGCACTGGGATATATATATATATATATATATATATATATATATATATATATATAATGCAAATTAGGCCAGGACACCATAATGGGTCATGACCAGACAGGAGAAGGTTGCACACACAGGTGAGACCCGGAGCAGAGACGGGGACAGAGATGGTGGCCAGCAAGCTGCTGTGCTCCACCTTGGCCCGGCCCACTGGAACCAGAGCAGACATAGACAGAGACATGGGGCCAGCCCACAGCCTCCATGGCCAAGTGCCGGCCCAGAGAGGAGATGGGAGACCTGCCTGTGGCAGAAGCAGCACAGCTTCCTCCCACCTCCCGGGGAATCAGTGAGTGTCCCTCCCATTTCCTGTGAGCACTGGCAGCTCTCTTCTGCCCCCTGTGGAAGCCACATGGTTCCTGTGGAAACAGCGTGGCTCCCGGCAGCATGCTATGGTTCCCATCAGCTCCCATGGAAGTGGCGGATGGCCTATTGTGTGTGATATTGTGTGATGGGCTACTAGTAAATATATAATTATAAATTACAATATATATGCTATGAAGGGAAGTATTGTGAGAAATGGCATGGAGTGGGGATTGAAGGAGACTACTTATGCATCTGATGAATTACCTTCCAGGCTGAGACCTGAAGCCTAAGAAGCAGCCAGCCAGGTGAAGAGCCTTCAGAAAATCTGGGTCAAATTGCACTCCCACAAGAGTTTATGAGAGTTCCCAACACCCTGGACAATATGGAGCACTATCAGTTTATTGTTAACTCTGTGCCAATTTACTAGGTGAAAAGTGACATCATGTTCCTTTTTCAACTTTTTTTTTCTGGAATTATATGTGAGGTTGATTTTTATATTCTACATCATTCGGATGCCTCTTTGCTGTTACAGTTTTGACTAGGATGGCTCAACAGTAGCTCCAAGAACAGTGTCTTGTATGTAGATAGTAACATAGATTAGCAGAGTGGGAGGAGTTGCCAGTTCAATCTATGCTCAATGCAAGAATTCCCCTGATAGCATCCATTAGATTTGTAGCTTCTGCTTGGTTATGCTCAATGACAGAGCTAATTAGAGAACCATAGATTATCCTGGAGAGAATGAACTTTATATCATCATTAGATTCATTCATAAATTCACTCATGTCAACAAATATCTATTGAGTTCTGTAAAAGGAAATAGTCCAACCTCTTCATTTTATAGATGACTGTCATGGGGGTCACAGAGTTTAACTGACTTTTTATATTTTCTCAGGTGTGAGAGAACAATCAATCAGGGACAAGAATCAGGTTGTTCTAATTCAAACTCTGTATTCTTTTTCCATAGGTGATATTTCCCTCCAGAGCACTGAGGGAAAATAAAAACCTACATTGACATAAAAGTAGATATAAAAGCCCTTTCTTGCAGCTTTATAGCTAAGGTGTTCATAAGTTTCAGTGTTATCTTCTTAAGATTCTCTCTCAAGAGGTAGAATCAAAAAGTTTAGTAGGCTGCTTTCTGATGTACATATTAGGAGCCACCTATGAGCATAATTAACCAATGTACATTCTTTAGATTTAGTTTCATTTTGTTTTTTTTTTTTTGAATTCTAGTCCTTTAATCATAAATTGGGTAAATCATATTTAATAATTGAATAATAAAGGCATTTAAAATTATACCTAGTGGCCTTGTCTATATTAAAAACATGTCCCTTAAAAATTTGTCTCAACATCTAAATGCCTATTGAGATGGTTAAGCACTTGCTTCTAGCTTAGAGCACTAGCCTTCACATGATTATCTTGCTTTTAATAATCAGGAAAGAGAGATAAAAATTCCAGGAAAGCCCAAATGGGTTTGGCTCAGTGGATAGAGCATCGGCCTGCAGACTAGGGGGTCCCAGGTTTGATTCTGACCAAGGGCAGGTACCTTGGTTGCGGGCACATCCCTAGTGGGGTGTGTACAGGAGGCAGCTGATTGATGTTTCTCTCTCATCGATGTTTCTAACTCTGTATCCCTCTCTCTTCCTCTCAGTAAAAAAAAAAATCAATAAAATATATTTTTAAAAATTCTAGAAAAGAGCCTAAAACTTGCACAAAGACTATATTCTCTATTCCTCCACTTTGTGTTTAGCTATTTAGTCAGTATTTGATGTGTATGGACATTGAATAGTGCACTTTAGGGTGATAATTTACCTTTAGAGCCAAAATCAAAAGTAGATAAATGTTTCAGTGGTCCCTGATGAGGAACAAAAAAATTAGAGATGACGATATTATTTCAGTCAACCTGACAAGCTGCCCACATCTGAGAAGCTGGTGGTCTGGGCACTGACTTAAAATACACAGCTATGATTTTATGATACTTTTGATACAACTGTATAATCAGAAGTACAGAATATTGTTTTGTTACTTATAATCATTTCTAGGGTAAAACCTTAATGTTTTGTTGTGCTGCATTGACTCTAAAAATGAACCTGAAACAATATAAGTGATTATTATGCTATAAAACATTAATAAATTGACATTAGATCCTATTAGAAATATGGACTTATTTTATTCATACTAAACATTATTGAATTCCAAGCCTGGTTCTCTTAGTATTCTATATAGTAAAAGGCTAACATGCAAATAGACTGAACAGCAGAACAAACAAACAACCAAACAATCTGTTGCTATGACGTGCGCTGACCACCTGAGAGCACATGTGGAACATGGCAGGCACTGGCAGCAGGCAGCAGAGCACAAAAAATGGTGGGTGTTAGCTGCAGCAGGATGGTGGAGCAGGTGAGTGGGGTTGCCAGACCAAGGTGAGGCCACGGTTGCTGTCATCAGTGCAAGCTTCTGGTGGTTACTGAAAATTCTTTGCTCCTATGTGTCGTGGTCCCACCTGGTGCCATCAGCAGATGTGAGTGGCAACTGCTGGTCGTGATCAACCCTCAGGCCTTCTCCACCTCCTCCTGCTCCTGAGGGTTGATCGGGCCTGGCAGCCACCTCTAGCACTCACTGTCAGCGAGGGCCCTGCTTGTACCCATTGCCTGTGCTGGAACTGCTGCATGCACCCACTGCTGGCACTGGTCCTGCTGGCATCTGCAGTGGGTGCTGGAGCCACAGCTTGCACCCACTGTCAGCACCAGGCGCCAGTCCCAATTGCTCGGCTCTGTCAGCAGGTACAAGTGGCAGCTGCCAGACCCAATCACCCCTGAGGGCCTCTCCACCTTCCCCTGCTCCTGAGGGGTGATGGGGCAGCACCTGTTGCTTGCATCCACTGACAACGACGGCCCCAATCATCTGCACTGTCAGTGGGTATGAATGGGGCCAGTACCATAACCATGTGGGAGCAGTGGTAGTGATAATGGGGCTGCTGGTGGACAGGGGACAGGAGGCTGTGGCAGCAGGGGCAGAGCAGAGGCATGGAGGATGGGCCGAGACCCACCCCTCTGCCCACTGCAGACTCTCGGCCCCCAGTTCCTTTCAAGGTGCACAAATTTGTGTACTGGGCCCCTAGTTCTAGTATATTACTTATTAAAGGCCATCTTTTCAAGCAATACTATTTTTATACCAAAGATAGAAAGCCTCCTATCAATGTAAGTGAGATTATCAGAAGAAATATTTTAATAACCAACTGCAGCACAGTTGACTGAGATAACATACCAGGATGGGATTTTAATAGTTTGGGTATTTGATAGTTTGATATAAAAATACATTGTGAAATAAGCACTACAATCAGTGCTATATTGTGTTCTTCTTGTCAAATGTCTTCATTATCAATTGGGATCACCTTTGGTTAGTGCTCAGGCGAGCTCAGACCTAGTAGAAGCTGACTCCTAGCCTGACATTGTGCATTACTGTGGGGCTGTTCAGGTGAAGTCCTTTGAGCCAACAAGAAGCGTATTCAAATAAAAGGAGGGATTCACCATCCTAGTATTCTTGAGCCATCTAAATGAATCAGTTGTACCATAAACTGCCTGGAATTGTTATAGCTCTGTAATTATTTACACCATAAAGTATTTCATTAAGTAAATCTACTTGCACCATAAATACTTATCATCTAGGTGCTTGGTATTCCTCTTTTCCCTATGTCAACTGCAACCTTTTATCATACACTTATACTCTAGTTTGCATAAAGTTCTAATAAATGCATTCATTATATTACTGTTTCATTTGTCAAATATTTTATTGAAATTATGCATGTGCCAGACATTCTATTATGCATTGCAGAAATAGAGATGAAGAGGATATTCATCTTTTCTTCAAGGATAAAACAGTCATGGAAGCAGTTACTGTGTAACATGTTCAGCATTGGGATAAAGGTCAGCAGTAGATACCATAGTAATTCAAAAGAGGGAAATCAATTCTAGATTAGCTGGTAAAGCTAGTCCTGGAAGGTTTCTTGGTGGTATCTTACTGAACTTAAAATTCTATCTTCACCCTGGCTGGGGTGGCTCAGTTGCTTGTAACATCGTTGTGTATGGAAAGGTTGCTGGTTCAATTCCCAGTCAGGGCACAGGCCCTGGAGGGAGGCAGCCAAACAATGTTTCCTCTCACATGAGTGTTCCTCTCTCTCTAAAATTCAATTTAAAAAATCTTTAGAAATAAATCCTATCTGCAGTTTTTCAATTGGAAAGGTAAATACTCTTCAGACAGAGGGAACAAGAAGGCTGGAGACCAATAACTATATGAGGTATAGAGGGAGCTACACACAGTTCTATATATTGTGGTGTTTCATGTACTGCAGAGGTTGTCAAGACATAAATGATGCTGTAAATTATGGAAAGGACCAGGATTTTGTCCTCCTTGTAAGTGAAGGAGCATCACTGAATGATTTCAGGCAAGAGAATTACATGGCAAGTGGCATTATTTACTTTTTTATTTAAATTTTTTATTTACTTTTTTTAACTTATTTACTTTTTATTCACTTATTTACTTTTTTATTTAAGTTGTTCCAGCTTTACTGAGGTATAATTGACAAGTAAAAACTATATGTATTTTAAGATGTACAACTTGATGTTTTGCTATAAATATACATTGTGAAATAAGCACTGTAATCAAACTAATTAACACATCCATCACCTCACATAGTTACTATATATTTTGAAGGTAAAATCAAGAAGACTAGGTGATTGCTGGACGTGAAGGAAATGAAGAAGAAAGGAAAAACTTTATGAATGTTGAAGTCACTAAATGAAATGGGAAATACTGGAGAAAGCTGATTATTGGGCCTTGGAATGTAAGGGAAAGTAAGAAAAAAATGAGTACTTGCTTAAGGGGCTATCTGCTCCCTTAGGTAGGTCAATGTCATTTAAGTCAGGTTTCTTGGGAGAAGATAAACTCTTCTGAAGGAAGGATTCATACTAGGCCTGCAGATCTTTGAAATTTGATACTCAGGGACAAAGGCTACCATCCTTCTGAGGACTGTTTTGAGAAATACAATCTGGGGTTTAAACAGAAGCTAATGCAGAGAAGTCAGAATGTTATCAAAGCCTAAATTCAATTTGTGAAAAGACAAAAAATTTACTCACATTGTGTAGAGCAGGAACTCCTGCAGAAACCTCTGAGCCATTTGTTAAGTTCCTTGTTCAGCGTTTCCTTGTTGCTGACCTTGGACTTCATAAATCCTACTACCGATTTGAACCCCGATTCCAGCAACACAGACAATCAGTGCAAAAACCATTTCTCTTAACACACCAATAATGTGATAAGATGTTAGTTAAGTTATAGAGATAAAATAAAATTGAGGTAGGCAATCAGAGCACAAGCAGAAAGAATGAACTCAGAGCACAAGTCACAAGAGTATCTGATTTTTGAGTCCTCAGCACTGAGCGCCTGATCTTGCATACAGAGAAATGTTCATGTAATTTGCAGCTAGTCTCAAGAAAAATCCCTCCCCTGCCACTTCTCAGTTCAATGTAGATTTGGCATTCAGACTCATACTACAGAAATCCAGCTTTGATTTAATGCAATCAATATCACAGGACACAGGAGCAAATACCACTTCTCAATAGGCAGCAGGACATTGTCACCTGCTGTAATACCAAACACAACTATGGGAAACCTTTAGTAGCCTCAACCCACAATATTCTCCATGTAGAACCATTTTCAAAAATATATTTTTATTGATTTCAGAAGCAGAAGAGAGAGAGAGAGAGAGAGAGAGAGAGAGAAATGATAAGAGAGAATCATTAATCAGCTGCCTCATGCACACCCCCCCACTGGAGATCGAGCCCACAATCCAACATATAGGCCCATTTCTACTCATGGAATGATGCCACCACTCTCCACATCCTGTTTTATTGTGTGTTTTTTAAATAATTCTGAGCCATGCTTCACTCTAAACACTAGCAAATTAGTTAACTGCCAAATCCAATACTTTATTCTTTCTTATAAATCACCCCTCACTTCTCATTGTATGGCAGGCAGAATCATGGCTTGTCAAAGACGTACATATCCTAATCCCCGGGATCTGTTACATGGCAAAAAGGACTTTGTGGATGCAATTAATTTATGGATCTTAAAGTATAGACATTATCCCGGATTATCTGGGTGGCCCCCAACTAATCCCATGAATCCTTAAAATCTGAGACCTTTTACCTATTGGGGTGACAGGGATGTGATGATAGAAGAGTCTGAGAGATGGCAGCATGGGTGGGATTTGATACCTCACTTATGATTCTGGGAAATGGAGGACTATGTACAAAGACCAGAAAGAGGTCTGTAGATGTTAATCATGGCTCCCAAATGAATGCCCACAAAGAAACAGAAATCTCAGCCCTGTAAAGCCATTGAACTGATTTAGGTTTAAGAACCTGCCCAGCCTGTGTCACTCAGTCATTGAGTGTAGACCTATAAGCCAGGAGGTCAAGTTTTGATTCCTGGTCAGGGCACATGCCTGAGTTGCAGGCTAGATCCCCAGTGTGGGGTGTGAAAGAAGCAGCCATTCAGTGATTCTCTCTCATCATTGAAGTTTCTATCTCTCCCTCTCTTCCCCTTCCTCTCTGAAATCAATAAAAGTATATTTTAAAAAATGATTTTTAAGGAACTGCAGTGCAGAGGCACCTCAGGAGCAATGTCACCCTGACCCCACTCCCCCACCAGGCAGAACAGACAGTTAGAACAATGGCATCCACCCCCTCACCCATCCCCTTTCTGGGGCCAGAATAGCAATCCAGCACACTAGAGCAGAATCTCTCCTCCCCTGCCCCATCTCCCCCCCCCCCCCCCCCCCCCCCCCCCCCCCCCCCCCCCCCCCCCCACACACACTATTGGTCATGAAGGCCAGGGACCTGGAGCTCTGCAATAGAGCAGCATGCCCTGCAGCCCCTGCTGGCCAGAGCAGCTGCCCTACCAGCTAAAGCAGTGGACCCTTCCATGGCCAGAGCAGCAGCTCCTTGTAATAGAACACTAATGCTTCACCCCTCCAACTCCTCTCTCACACCTTGGGACCTAGCAGAGCTCCCCACCCCTGTGACCCTTGGTCCAGAGCAGCGTCCTATACACTAGAACAGTGACATTCAGTCCTCCCAGGGTCAGAGTGGCCTCCTGGTGAGATAGAGCACTGGTGCCTCATTGCCCCCCACCCTTCTGAGATGCCAGAGCCAAAGCCCACAAACTATAGCATTAACACTCCCACCCTCAGTGCCAGAGTAGTGGCATTTCTCCCTTCCTTACACTGCCCTGCACCCTAGAACAATGGAGCCTCACTGAGTCAGAACAGTGGTACCACACCCCCACAAGAGATAAACTAGTAATCCCTCCACCCCCATGGAAGAACCACTAGCTCCACCCTCTCAACTGGGGACTCAGATGGCCCTGGGCCTGCAATGCTGTCAGTAGGCTGTGGCCAACCTGGTCCTGCCCTGCAGGAGACTTTCCAGGAGGTCGGGGTAACTCTGGGAAAACTAGGTTGTGTGGCTCTGGGTGGGGACCATTTATCCCTCACATGCCCAACCAGTGCTGACCAGTCAACCAATCCTATGCACAGCCCTCACTTCACATGGCCAAATATTGGTCTATTTTGGCCTTATTAATTCTGCTGGCCACACCCTGATGACACCTTGAGCTTCCTCCCCACTACAGAGGTCTTTGGGCACCCAGCAGATGTCAGCTACTCTTGGGGTACCCTAAATCTGCTGCTGAGTGGCCTCAGACCCAGCTCTGGTGCAAATTTGAATCTGTATCAATATGGTGAGCACTGCTCACCCATTACCAGCTGACTCTCTGAGAACCTACTTCATGCTACACCTGTACCATCAGAGGCTCTTCCAGGGACAGTCTATCAGGCAGCCAGCAGGCTGAGGTGGATCTCTGGGAGCCTAGGCCAGAGATGTCAAAGTGTAAGGTATTTCCAAGCAGATGTCTGGTAAGTGCTTTCATTCAATGGATATTTACTGGGTGCCTATATGTGCACCCTCTTCTAGGCACCAGAAATATAAATGAATGAGACAAAGTCTCTGTTATGCTTTATGGCACTTTCACTGTGATAGGAACCAATGACCGCAAACAGAGTGGAAATGGCACACTGGGACCAACACAAAGGCCCTCAATAACAAACTAAGTGCCTTAAACATTGTCCTGAGAACAATAGGGCATCGTTAAAGGCTTTTTATCAGTGTGTGGGCATGCTCAAATTTGTTTCAGAATGATTACTTTGGCTGAAAACTGGAGAGTATATTCTGAGGGAGGGAGGTGGCAATGGGTGTGTAGCAGAGGGTAGAGACAGGGAGACTACTCAAGAAGATATTTCAGCACACCTTTCCAGAGACAATAATGATCTCAACTTGGGTAGAAGCAGTGAGAATGAAAAAACCAAGTCACAAGAGAGTCTTATCAAGACTTTGTAACTGATTGGATATGGGGGTCTGAGAAAGAAAATAATCAAAAGTGAATCCCAGATTTCAAAATTAATCAAGGAAATGTAACTTTGAAAGGAAGTTGAAAGTGTTAATGAATTCCCATTGTAACAGGTTGTGGTATATCTAGTTTAATATACAGGTCTTTAGATATGCCTGCAAACACAACATTTAGGTGCAAAGTGGGAAAAGGGAGATACAACTATTCCCAGAGAAAGTACAGAGTGAGAAGAGAAGACTAAAAAACCCTAAAGGATGTAAATACTTAGAGAGGAGTTGGGGGAGGAGGAATCAGAAGGAGAGACTGAAACTGAACTTGCCGAGTGCAGGAGAACCTGGAGAGAGAAGTATATTCACAATCAGGAAGAAAGTTCCTAAGAAGCAAGAGGAGTAATCCCTCTTTTTCCTATCTTTTAATAAAATAGGTGTTTATTCAAGCCCCACATCTTTGAATCCTACCACAGTATATTCACTAAGAACATAAACACACCCAAATGGAAATATCAGCCAAATGTACATCCTTAATGTTAATTAGGCCAGAAAGTAACTTTTTCTATTGCCCATCTTCACCTATGCTCAATTACCTAACATAACTCACCAAATAAAATTATACAATATTTATCAGACCCCTGGACTGTGGCTCAGTTGATTACAGCATTGTCCCCATATACTAAAAGTTTGAGGGTTTAATCTCTGGTCAGGGTGAGAATTGAAGGCAACAGATCAATGTTTCTCCTCTCTCTCTCTCTCTCTCTCTCTCTCTCTCTCTCTCTCTCTCTCCCATCTCTCTCCCACTTCTTTCTCTAAAAATCATTAAAGAAACATTCCTTCCGGTGAGAATTAAAAAAATGTTTATCAGAGAAAATCAGAAACATACAAATAACAGAAAATGAGCAACATTTTTCATTTCTTCATAAAATTGATCATTATAGAGTCCAACTGATTCCCAATCTTTAAAAAAATATATTGTTATTAATTTCAGAGAGGAAGAGAGAGGGAGAGAGAGATAGAAACATCAATTATGAGAATCATTGATTGGCTGCCTTCTGCACAGTCCCTACTGAGGATCAAGCCCACAACCAGGGCATGTGCCCTGGACGTGAATTAAACCCGGGTCCCTTCAGTCCACAGACCAATACTCTATCCATTGAGCCAAACCTTCTAGGGCTCCAATCTTTTTGTTCCAGAGATAAATTGAACTCCTCACAAAGTGCAGCTCTACTCCCTTCCTCCCACAGAGTGAGAAAAGTGTACAAAGCATCTCCCTCATCATATTTTTTATTTTGTTATTCTACTCAACCCTGGAGAAAGAATACCTGGTTAGAACATGTGTCATTTATCTCTTTAGCAGCTGCTTCCACAGTTGCAAAGCAGCATACATTTTTCTGAAAACTGATGGAGCTCCTTCAGCACCTTCCAGGCTGTGGGAAAACAGGTACTCTCATAATGCATTGTTTTGAGGAATGGAAAATAATTCAGTACCTATAGAGGTGAGTTTAGCAATAGCTATCAAAATTAAAATCATTTTGCCTACTGAACCAGGAATCTTATTTCAGGAAATTTATCCTACAGACTGGAGCCCTGGTGAATGAAATTCTTGCAAGGGGGCTCAGCTCTCACAGCCCCAGTTGCCTTGGCCAGCCCTTGGAGCCCCAGTTTCATTTGGAAGATTGTCAGGATGGTTATTTTGCTGTTCAGTCTAATTAGCACATTAGCTCTTTATTATATAGGACACTAGGGGCCCGGTGCACAAAAATTTGTGCACTTGGGAGATCCCTCAGCCCGGCCTGTGCCCTCTCACAGTGTGGGACCCCTCTGGGCATGTCCACCTGCTGGCATGCCTGGTCAGCCTGGGTGAGGGGCTGATGGCTCTTTGCAGGCTGGCCAAGCCTCCCAGAGTGGACCCTTACCCCATTGGGGTGTGGCCAGCCTGGGTGCAGACTTGAGGGCCATTTTTAGGCTTTCAGGCTCCCCACAGTCCCTTCAGGTTTTGGGTCCCTACTGGGGTACCTGGCCAGCCTGGGTGAGGATTTGATGGCTATTTCCAGGATGGCCAAGCCCTCCAGTAACATCCCTCACCCCATTGGGGTGTGGCCAGCATGGGTGATGGGCTGAGGGGTGCTTTCAGGCTGCCCACAGCTCCCACTGACCCAATGTCCCAGCAAGGCTGGCTGGAAGCAGGTTTCTGGGCTTTATTTATCTTCTATAATTGATACACTGTTGCTTTAAGCCCAGGCCTAACGAAGCCTCCTGTTGGCTTCAGCTCCATGGCTTCTATAATTGAAAGAATGTTGCCTTAGTTAGAGGCTCAGCTGACCTAGGCAGACAGTGTCCTCCATCGCTGGTGCAACAGAAGCCTGCTGTTTGCTTCAGCTCTGAGGTTTCTATAATTGAAACAATGTTGCAACTATGTTGTCCTGAACCAGGAGAAGCCCAGCCGCCTAGGCAGACAGTTTACTCCTGAAGCAATGAAAGCCTCTGTTTACTCTAGCTCCGTGACCACCGGCCTCCATCTTGGCTGGGTTAATTTGCATACAGCCACTCTGATTGGCTGGTGGGCGTGGCTTAGGCATCCTGTAGAATTGGCCATTTCAATATTACTCTTTTATTAGATTAGATGCCTATGCAAGTAAGGAATACTCTGTATGATGTTCTATTTAAATGTATCATTTCTAATAATCAGATACTTGAAACAATTATGTCCATCTATAGGTGTGGTACAGTACATGAAAGAAATGGTGGAAATAAGAATACATATTTGTACTTTAATATATTTGCATAAAGGATCATTCGATCAATTTTAGAACAGAAATGTGTGTATCTATAGGGTCTCCAGGTGAAGTAGGGAAGGGGTAGATAAGAACAGGCTGAAAGTGAAACTTCTTAATTTTCCCTTTTATATAAGTTTTCTCTTTGAATAACCAACTCAGAACATAATTTAAATGGAAAAAAATGCTATTATAGTATAGTATGTGATGTTAAGCTTCTTCCAAATTTATTTTCTGTAGCTAATATAACCCTAACACCAGCATCTAATAAACATAGTCTGAAAGAAAAAAAGTAGAACTATCAGACTTCTAAAAACAGATGGAAAAATTATAAACAAAATATTAAAAATTAGAGCTACTAGTGCATCAAAGAATATGTCATGACCAAGTACAATTTGTTTTTGAAATGCAAAAACTAGTCAACTTTAGCAAAATCTATTAACGAACTAAAGGACAAAAATGTGATTAACAAAGGCAAAGGCATTTGAAAAACTTAGCATGCATTCCGCATTAAAAACAAAAACTGTAAGTAAAATGTCAATGTAATGAAACTATATGATAAAGACTATCTACCAAAACTCAACAGGAAATAATTTGTGAATATGAGTGAAAGGTATATGGGAGTGACTTATACTATTCTTGAAAACTTACTATTAAAGTTTTAAATTATATCAAAATAAAGAGTGCAAGAAAAATTAAATTAAAAAAATAGATGAGTTGAATGCAATCAAGTGTCCAGAAAATATATGATCCTATCTAATAAAAGAGCAATATGCAAATAGACCAGCACAAGATGGCTTCCCCCATGTGGTCAAAGATGGCCACCCCCATGTGGTCAAAGTTGGCCACCACAAGATGGCCAGCAAGGGAGGGCAGTTGGGAGGGACCCAGGCCTGCAAGGGAGGACAATTGGGGAGACCATTATAGCAGGGAGAGGGCAGTTAGGGGAAATCAGGCACAGGAGCAGTTAGACATTGATCAGGCTGGCAGGGGAGTGGTTAGGAGCAATCAGCAGGCGAGAGGTTGGGAGCAAGCAGTCCTGGATTGTGAAAGGGATGTCCGACTGCCTATTTAGGCCCAATCGGGCAGATTTGGGCCTAAATGGGCAGTCGGACATCCTTCAAGGGGTCCCAGATTAGAAAGAGTGAAGGTTGGTTTGAGGGATACCACCACTACCCCCCACCTCCACTCCATGCATGAATTTCATTCACTGGGCCTCTAGTCTTATCTAATAAAAGAGTAATGTTGAAATTGACCGTTTCTACGGGGCGCCTAAGCCACGTCCACCAGCCAATCAAAGCATCTGTATGCAAATTAACCCAGCCAAGATGGAGGCCGGCAGTCATGGAGCTAGAGTAAACAGCAGGCTTCCATTGCACCAGGAGTAAACTGTCTGCCTAGGCTGGCTGGGCCTCTCTCTGCTCACGGCAACATAGTTGCAATTATAGAAGCCATGGAGATGAACTAAATAGGAGGCTTCCGTTGCACCAGCAATGGAGGAAACTGCCTGCCTAGGCCAGCTGGACCTCTCTCTGCTCATGACAACATTCTTTCGATTATAGAAGCCATAGAGCTGAAGCCAACAGGAAGCTTCGTTACCTGACTAGGCCTGGGCTTAAAGCAACAGTGTATCAATTGTAGAAGATAAATAAACTCCAGAAATCTGCTTCCAGCCAACCTTGCTGGGATGTTGGGTCAATGGGAGCTGTGGGCAGCCTGAAAGCTTAAAAACGGCCCTCAGCTCCTCACCCAAGCTGCCCAGGTACCCCAGTAGGGACCCAACACCTGAAGGGCCTGTGAGCAGCCTGAAAATGACCCTCAACCCCTCACCCAGGCTGGCCACACCCAAATGGGGTGAGGGTCCACACTGGGGGGCTTGGCCAGCCTGCAAACAGCCATCAGCCCCTCACCCAGGCTGGCCAGGCATGCCAGCAGGTGGACATCCCCTGAGGGGTCCCAGACTGTGAGAGGGCACAGGCCGGGCTGAGGGACACCCTGAGTGCACAAATTTTTGTGCACCGGGCCCCTAGTTATTTAATAATTAAGGAACACTAATTTTAATTCAAGGGAAGGAAAAATCTAATATTATATCCTGGCATAATTGGTTATCCATATGATAATAAAGAGTATTGTATCCCAGTGTTATACCATAATCAAAAATAAATTCCAGGTGAATCACTAGGGTACAGCACAGATTTTCCACAATGCTACTGATAATGGATTAGGTGACTTTAGATCCCATTTAGGCTATTGCAGTGACAGAGCAAGAGACTTCCAGGGCAAGAGCAAATATTTCCAATTTATCTCAATTCTTTATAAATCTATTTTCACCAATCATGACTGCCATATAAGCTATATATTGCCATACCCACCTCACACATTCAGGTTTCATTGTTGACAAATGTCCAGAAGCTTCCATTTTATTTTTCTTCTTTTTGGCTCTTCAACCATGGATCCTAGAATTTGCTCCAAATTGTACAGGTCCAAATGCTCCTCTCTGCCAGAATAATTTATACTATATTTACTTGAAAATGAAAATAAATGCAAGTCTCCCTCCATGTAGCATTATCAGGTTCAGCAAATAAAAATGCATGCAATATTTGGTACATGTTTGTACTAAAACAAACTCTCATTTTTCTGAAATTCAAATTTAACAGGACTTCCTGTATTTAGCTGGAAATCCTACCTCTAAGGGAAGAGTAAGAAATCTAAAAGCATAGGTCATCTAGGATTACAGCTAAAGCCCACTAACACCCTTTAGTATCTATGAATTAAAAGGAAATTTTGGAACTCCTTGCCTTCATGGATCTTTTAAAAATCTTCCCAATTCTTACAGAGAGCAGACTGATGGTTGCCAGAGGGGAGGAGGGTTGAGATGTTGGTTGAAAAAGGTGATGGGATTGAGAAGTTCAAATTAGTCATTAAAAAATAGTCATGGGGATGTAGAGTATAGCATAGGGAATATAACCAATAATATTGTGATAACTATGTACAGTGCCAAGCGGGTATTTGAAATATTGAGTGGAACACCTTGTACAATATATGATTGTCTAAGCACTATGCTATACACCTGACACTAATACAAAATAGTATTGAACATAAACTGTAATTGAAAAATAAAATTTGAAACAAATACATTTTCTGATTAAAGAAAAAAAATCTTCCTAATTTTCATTTTAAAAATGTGCCAAATGCAGACCTATATATCTTTATTTAAGTTCCTAATTTTGAATACAGATTCCTCCCCATCACGACTATTTTATTAGTGGCATTTTATTCTAATTGTTGCCCCAACAGATAATTTTGAGAAGTAAATATGAACATTTCAGTAGCTATTGGAAATATATAAACTCGATCCATTACCAGAGTGTGTCATTATCTTAAAATCCCGCAAAGCAACTTCAAACATCAGAAAACCCAATGATACCCATATCAAGAATCAGTACGAAAAATGTTTTTACTAGCACAACGTTTAAACTTTCAAAGCAGTAAGTTTCTGTTTATTAACTTTTATAGGGTTTTTATAAGTTTTCACAACTTTGATGTCTTAAAATGCACAAACTGGATCACAGTATGTTTTACTTATTACATTCACCTTACATTGAATACTCTCTATAAACCACACAAATGCAGCCATTTTTATATAGATGTTCTATCTTCTATAATAAAAGCGAAACATGCAAATGTGACCGTTACCACCAGCCAATCAGAGCGGCTGTATGCAAATTAACCCAGCCAAGATGGAGGCCAACAGCCAATCAGAGCGGCTGTATGCAAATTAACCCAGCCAAGATGGAGGCCAACAGCCACGGAACTAGACCAAACCAAAGGGTTCTGTTGCAACTGCCTG
>PVJC01040401.1:0-15831 GCA_004026665.1 Murina feae
TGGTTTTTCTGAAATAGTTGTTCACAGCTGCATATGCGGTGTCTACCCTATGCCGCCATCTTGTTTCTGAATATTTCTTGCCACTCCCTTCTGGCCTGCAAAGTTTCTGTTGAGAAATTAGCTACCAGTCATATGGGTGCCCCCTTGTAGGTAACTGACTGCTTTTCTCTTGCTGCTTTTAAGATTCTCTCCTTGTCTTTTGCCCTTGGCATTTTAATGATGATGTGTCTTGGTGTGGTCCTTCTTGGATTCCTTTTGTTTCAGATTCTCTGCGCTTCCTGCACTTGTAAGTATATTTCTTTCACCCGGTAGGGGAAGTTTTCTATCATTATTTCTTCAAATACGTTTTCTATGTCTTGCTCTCTCTCTTCTTCTGGCACCCCTATAATTCTGATGTTGGTATGCTTGAAGTTGTCCCAGAGACTCCTTACACTATCTTCATATTTTTGGATTCTTTTTTCTTTTGGCTTTTCCAGCTGGGTGGGTATTGCTTCTTCATATTTCATATGTTTGACTTGATTCTTGCGATCCTCTCATCTGCTGCTGGATCTCTGAATATTCTTCTTTATTTCAGTCAGTGTATGCTTAATTTCTAGCTGGTCCTTTTTCATATCCTTAAGGGTCTCACTAAATTTATCGGCAGCCTCTAGAATATTCTTGAAAAGCCTTATAACTATGGTTTTGAACTCTATATCTAGTCATTTGCTTTCTTCCATTTCTGTCATTTGTGACCTGTTTCTTTGTCTCTGCATTTTGGCTGCTTCCCTGCATTGACAGAATAGCTTTAATCAGCTATGTCTATGGTGGGAGAACTTCTATGCTGGAGACACCCTTATGGGGCAAGACTTGCTTCAGTGGGGTTTTGGTACCCACTAAGTGTGCCCCTGAGTGCGTCCCTTATGAGTCTGAGGAGTTGTAGACTGGGTGGCCCACTCTGACCACTGAGTACACAGTCTCTTGGAAGTCCAAGGAGGTGCTATTTTAACTTCTGCCTGGGGCTTCCCAGCCTTTTATATGCAAAAGCCTCTGCACATAGCTTGGGTAGGGTAGGGTCTCGGGGAGTCTACAGGGTAGAGCAACTAGCTATGGCTGATTCTTAGCCCTGACTTAAGAGGCACCGGGTCGCAGTGACCCTCAGCACCACTGAGAGAGAGCCTCTCTGAAGATCCTCCTGGTGCCAGATGGTGCCAGACAGTCCAGCTCCTCCCCCATATGATTCTGAGTCCCCAGAAACTCACCTGGAACTGGAGTTCAGAGCCGTTGGGAGCTTGTGCCTCCCTCCAGTATGAAATGCTGCCAGCCTTTTCCCTGAGCCCCTTTGGGCGCACCTCTGTACCTCTGCACTTTATTTCCACACCTCCTCTGTGTGTCAGTCTCTTTCTAGTTGTAGAATTTCCACTTAGCCAGCCGTCCTGTGGGTCTGGGTGGTGTCTGTTTTTTTCATTTCATTGTGGTTTTGAAATAGTTGTGCCCAGCAGCAATTCCAGTGTTCACCTATGCCGCCATCTTGGTTTCTACAAAATTGTGCTAATTATTGATTTAGCCAGCAACAAAAAGCATTCTTTCCTTACTTATTTATTTATTTTTTGGTCTGAAACACTTTTTTCATGCCAAGGTATCAGCATGAAAAAGCTGTCAGGTGGAAAACTGAAGTTTTGGTTGAAAACTGAAACATCTGTGAACAATTAGGTCAAGAGAACTGAATTGTTTGAGATGGAAGATGAGGTTTGACTGTATCATGAATTCAGTGCTACCAGAAATAACTGTTGTTTTTTGTTTGTTTGTTAATCCTCACCTGCGAATCTTTTTTCATTGATGTTTTTAGAGGGTGGAAGGCGGTGAGGGAGTGGGGTGGAGGAGAAAGAGTAAAACATTGCTGTGAGGGACAAGTCTATTGGTTGCCTTGTGAGATTGCCCCCATCTGAGCTGAGGATGGAACCTGCACTAGGTACATGCTCTTGATCAGAAAACCCAAGCCTCTTGGGTACATGGGTCAACACTAATCAGTGGCACACACTGGCCAGGGCAGAGATAATTGTATTTTAAGACAAAAAGTGACAAATCCATTGCTGAGGTTTTTCAAAAATTGTATTTTCAAGTTGGGATTTTTACATTTCTTAACCTGGTGTTAAGCACTTTCCCTAATCCCCTAGATAATAGGTGACTAAAGCTGAAACTTAGCCAAGGGATAGAGAATCTAGCAGGAAACATTCTCACAATTTGCAGTTCCATGAGGACCCACAGTGGGTGTAGGTGACCCGTAGGGCTGGGGAAAAGAAATCAATGGTTCCCTTAAAGGTAGCAGCTATCAAGGCAGGACTACAAGACAAATAGTAAGTATTCTTTTTTTTTTTTTCTTCATGAAACTGTATTTTCTCATCCCCAGGAACAAATCGGTACTTAAGAGTCACGATTGCTCCCTGACCAAGAGAATTGCTGAACTTGGATTCATATCCCCTGAGCTGTCAAGAACAGTAGTTCTCCATCTACTTTGTCTGCAGGTGGGCAGTGGAGCTCCTCGGGACACCTACCTCTATAGCTAAGGACCTCACAGGACACCAGGGGCTGACCTTAATTGACAAAGAGAAATGGCAGGTGAAGGAGCTCTGACAGAACTCCAGACAGAAATCAACTGTCCCATCTGCCTGGGTAACCTGAGAGACCCTGTCACCAGCGAATGTGGGCACAACTTCTGTCGCTCCTGCATCCAGCAGTTCTGGGCTGATCTGCAGGACAGGCTTCCTTGCCCTGTGTGCCGCCAGCCACGCAAACAGAGGCACATGTGGAGCAACATTCAGCTGGGAAGGATGGTTGACGTCACCAAGCTCCTCCAGATCTCCAGGGTCAAGATGAAGCAGCAGGGAGAGAGGCGCTTGTGTGAGAAGCACAACCAGGCCCTGACCCTCTTCTGTGAGGGGGACCTAAAGTTGTTGTGTCCCCTGTGCACTCAACCCCCTGACCACCAGGGCCACCAGGTGAGGCCTGTGGAGGAGGCTGCCTCTCATCACAGGCAAAAGCTCCACAGTTACATTGAGCCCCTGAAGAAGCAGATGGCAGACACTCAGAAATTAGTGTCTACCCAAGACTGGCAACGATCGGAACTGAGCGAAAAGGTGCAAAACCAGAGAGCAAAGTCAGCCTCTGAATTTGAGAATCTGATAGAATCTGTAGAACATGAGCAAGAGGCAGTTCTCGCAAGGCTAGCTGCACAAGAGAAGCACATTCTACAGAATCTCACTGCAAACAAAGCTGCATTTTCAGATCACATTTCCACACTTAGAGTTCTACTAAAGGAGATGGCAGAGAAGAGTGTGATGTCAGATGTGAAAATGCTGATGAACATTAAGAGTGTCCTCCACCGTTATGATAATCTAAAACCTCCAGGTGTCTATCGCTTGCTGTATAAGAGAGAAGAATTCAGTCTTCCTCCACAGGGTTCGGCCTTGCTGAAAATCCAGCAGACATTTAGAGAAGAAGTTACTCTGGATCCCAAAACTGCACATCCTAATCTGCTTGTGTCTGAGGATAAAAAGTCTGTGACATTTGTGAGGAAAAAGCAAAGTGTTCGTAGGAATGCAAAGGGATTTACAGTCGACCCAGTTGTCTTGGGTTCTGAAGGGTTTGACTGTGGCCGACATTACTGGGAGGTCCAGGTAGATGACAAGCCTGAGTGGGCTGTGGGGGTCTGTAAAGACTCCCTTTCCAAGGAGGAGAAACAGCCCCTGCTCAGACAGGAGAACAGACGTTGGACAATTCAGCTGCAGGATGGTGACTATGTGGCACGAGGGCCTGATCCTGTCACCCTTGTGCTGAAGGAAATGCCCAGAGGGATTGGCATCTATCTGGACTATGAGTTGGGTCAGGTTTCCTTTTACAGTTTGAATGACATGTCTCACATCCATTCCTTCAGGGATACATTTTCTGAAGTGCTAAAGCCTTACTTCTATATTGGATGTGATCCAAAACCTCTTACTGTCTGTGCTTTAAGGGATTAGGAAGGATGCACTGCCACTTTGCATCATTTTCTTCCTGAGATTTATAGGCAGTAGGTAGAATTTTTTAATCATAATTTTATTATTTTTAATATGTTTTTGTAGATGTCAGAGGAAAGGAAGAGGGAGACGGATAGAAACACCAGTGATGAGAGAGAATCATGCACACTCTCTACTGTGGATCCAGCTCCCAACCGAGGCATGTGTTCTTAAGTGAATTTAACCCAGAATCTTTGAGTCCTCAGGCAGAAGTTTTATTCATTGAGCTTAACCAGCTGGACCTTATTTTCACTATATATATATTTGAAAGAATTACCTGGTTTTTGTGGGTAGAATGTTATACACAAATATCAGTGATCTAGCATCAAAAATGTTTTTTTTTTTATTTTTTAGAGAGGGAAACATCAGTGTGAGAGTGGACCATTGATTGGCTGCCTCCAGAATGCACCCATGCCTTGACCCAGAATCAAACCTGCCCACCCTTTGGGTTCATGGGAGAATTCTCCAACTAACTGAGCCACACTGGTTAGGGTCATCACCAGTATTTTATAAAAAACACTTCTGTGATTTGAAGACTTGTTTTGTCTTTCTCTCTTCAAAAGCCAGGTGTGTGGGAACAAATGGTGTTGTGAAGAATTTGGAATACTGATTGATCAATTCTTTCTGAAGTGCTTCTGAAATTTTGGATTAGAATGTTCATTACAAGGTACAGTTCAATAAAGTTTTTGTACATTTACATGAATTGCAAATTTTGTCTATTATTTCAGGACTAAGGGCCCTGTGCACGAAATTCGTGCCCGGGGGGGGGGGGGGGGGGGGGGGGGGGGGGGGAGTGTCCTCAGCCCAGCCTGTCCTCTCTCACATATTGGGAGCCCTCAGGGGGTGTCCTACTGATGGGTTAGGGCTGCTTCCTGATCCCCTTGGGGAGCAGGCCTAAGCCACAGTCTGGCCTCCTTTTGTGGGAGGCAACCAGGCTAATCAGGGGAAGCCACCAGCCCCATCACCTTGCTGCTGCAGCCACTGCCAGTCACCGCAGCCACCAAGGTGTTTTCATCAACACAGATTCCAGTCCCTTCACCATGAAAAAATGTCAACTTTCTTTAGGTATTGTCAACATGTGTCTTTCATAAGATATGGCATTTCTTTCTTTTTTATCCTCACCTGAGCATATGTTTCCATCGATTTTTAGAGAATGTGAAAGTGAAGGGA
This sequence comes from Murina feae, assembly GCA_004026665.1. Classification (NCBI taxonomy): domain Eukaryota; kingdom Metazoa; phylum Chordata; class Mammalia; order Chiroptera; family Vespertilionidae; genus Murina; species Murina feae. The sequence goes on from PVJC01040401.1 coordinate 5,202, forward strand.
AAAACAGAGAAATATCAAAGTGAGAGGAACACTTTGATTGGTTGCCTCCTGCATATGCCCTGACCTGAGCCCTGCCTGCCCAGGGAGGAGCCTGCAAGCTAGTTACATGCCCTGGGTCACAATTGAACCCAGACCCTGCAGTCAGCAGGCTGAGGCATTATGCACTGAGCCAAACCGGCTAGGGCAGGATATGACATTTCTTAGTCCTCCAGCAGTGGACCTTCATTTTTTTCTCCAGGAGTGTGGTGGAAAAATCCTAGATCGCCTTTTTGGATTCTTATTATCCAAGTTACTAAGATTATTACCAGTAGCACACAGGGAGCTTAGCTAATGAGCAGTAAGAAAAGGTGTTTCCTCTGTAGTTCACTCCAATCAACAGCTCCACCCCTGTCCCTCCAATCCCAGCTGAACCCCTGCCTGGGCATGTAACCTCTGGCCGAGGATGCAGGCATGGGCAGGGGAACCCCAAACCCCTCTGATTGCTAGCTTCACAAAGCCCAAGCCTCTGCGATCACCGGCTCTGATCCTGCCCCCTGCCATCACCGGTTCTGCCCTTGCTGGCTCCACTCGTGCCCAGACCCCTGGGATCGAAGGCTCCACCCCTGCCCTTCCAATTGCTGGCTCAGCGGAGCCTAGGCCCCTGTGATCTCTGGCCTTGCCCCTGCCTAGGTCTGAGGCCTCTGACCCAGGCCTTATGCCTGGGTAGAGCACCCTCATACCTCTCCAATCACTGGCTTTGCCCCTGCCCATGCCTGAGGCCTCTAGTGAAGGCCTCTGGCCTGGGCAGGGGACCCCTAGCACCCTCTGATTGCCTGTTCTGCCTCTCGGGCCCCCCACCTCCCCACCACCTGCCTGGCTAACAGGCCTGACCACTTCAGTGGCAGGGCTGAGCTGAACTGGGCATCTCCATCTTGTGTCCATGGGGACGGCTATCTTTGTCACAGAGTGACACCTAATTTGCATATTACTCAGAAACCTGATTACCCTATCCATCATCTTCCAAAAAACATTTATTCCCACATTACAAAGTTTTCTGGACCAAGAGAAGTAAAGAATCTATTTGTTTGTCTCTTCTCAAGAAGAAGCTATTTGCCTTTTACCTTCTACTAATGCTCTCAGATTATTTCCAAATGTTATCCAAGATTTTGGTTTCAAAAACTGTAATGGTTTTTATTTATATGTTTTATTTTTTTCAGAGAGGAAGGGAGAGAAAGATAGAAACATCAAGGATGAGAAAGAATCTGCCAATGGCTGCCTCCTGCATGTCACCCACTGGGCACTGTTCCCACCACCCAGGTATGGGCCCTTGTATGGAACTGAACCTGGAACTCTTCAGTCAGGATATTGATGCTCTAGCCACTGAGCCAAATCAGCTAGGGCTACAATTTATTTTCAGTTGTGATTGATACCGTCCATATTCTTGTAAAATCAAACCTTTTCCAGGTCAGTGTTGCACAGTGTCTGAGCATGGACCTATGCACCAGGAGGTCAAGTTGTGATTCCTGGGCATGGCACATGCCTGGGATTCCCACTTCATCCTGTGAGGGTCATGCAAGAGGCAGCCTTTGCATGTTTTTCTCTCATTCTTGATGTTTCTATCTCTCTCTCTCCCTCTCCCTGCCTCACTGAAATCAATACATAAGATATACTTTAACTAAAAATTCAAACATTTATTATATGTTCCCAATCTATGAGAGTAATTCCTACAAAGCAAAACACTAGTACAGAATCACAGTTGATTCTAGTCAATCTCATTGCCAAGAACAGAGCAAAGTGACAGAAAAATGAAATAGTATTCAAATGACTTTGCTGCTAGATGACTAATGAAATCACTAAAAACTATTTCAATTGAGTTGTAAGCTCAGGTATTGTTATAGGGGCACCTCCTGTGGGCTCAGGCTGCCTGTTGCTGTGTCCAATAACAAAGGCAGGGTTGAATCATATTAGAGGGGTTTATTGAGAAGGCTAGACAGCCAAGAAGACAGGGTCCTAACAAGAATCAAATCCTGCCTCCCAGCAAGATTCAGGGATGGGTTTATGAAGGGGAGGGGGCTGGGGTGAGGAATGCAGCTGCGTGCAGGCCTGGGGGTCCTCAGACATCAGCTATTGTAATTGGCCATCAGGCCATGAGATGATGTGGATGGGATGATGTTTTGACTCCGGGTGGGTTGGCTTGACCAAGCTGGTGTGTTCTGCTTGCTGGATTCACAGTTGAGTCCACTCCTCAGTGACTTCACACAGGCCTTGAAAAGGAAACTTGAAGAAAAACTAAACTCCCTACTCATACATAAGAAATTAACCCCTTATTCACATAAGTATATGTGCTCTAAGACTTAAAATAGTATGATTAATTTTCAGATTAATATAGGTGCTCTATTAGATTACAAGTCCCGCCTATCAGTATAAGATTGCTTTTGGTCCAGAGGAGGCCAGGATATAAATTCCTAAAATGCCCTATTCTGAAAGATACCATCAATGTAGAAAAATCATCTCCTTAAGTCACTTCCACTGGGATTCTGTTTCCCCTCACGAAGTATTTATGTCTTCTAACCCTTACTACACATTGAAATAGGATTTATAATCCCAACAGTGAGTCTATTACAAATAAGATAAATTAGCCATGGAGAAGACATATATTTTCCTGAAAATGCCCATAGAAAAATGAATGCAAAAGCAGCCGATTGTATTGCACTTGGTGACAGCTCAGAGGAAAATGGGGAGAGTGTTATATGACACTGAAGAAAAGATGATTGTAGTTGTAAAGGGCCAGAAACCACAGCTTAGTGGTGTGGTACCATGGTGTGAAAGGCAGACTTTGTAAGTGATGAACTGCTGAGGAGAGTAATTCTCTGGGGCTGGAAACTCCATCATCTAGGTCCTACTTTAAGAATTACACTTACTAGTAATATACCATGTTTACATGAAATTTAAACCAGTGATGTACTTGGGTTATTTAAGTAACCATAGCAACTGAATTAGTGGTTGTTGAAAAATTGTTACATGTGAATTGCCTTTATGACTTTTCACTGTAAACATACCATAATGCCACCACTGCATTTCACAGTGTCACAGCATTCATTTAAGTAAGTCCTAGGGCCCTGGCCAGTGTGGCTCAGGTGACTGAGCATTGTCCCATGACCCAAAAGGTGGCAGTTTGAATACCCGTCAGGACACATGCCCAGGTTGCAGTTTCAATCCCAGGTTGTAGCATGTATAGGAGGCAACCAAATGATCTCTCTCTCTCTCTCTCTCTCTCTCTCTCTCTCTCTCTCTCTCTCTCCTCTCTATCTATATATCAATAAAGATATGAGCAAGTGAGGCTTTAAAAAGAAAGTATGTTGGCGGTAGCCTGGGCCACGTGCATCTACACCAGCACTCTCTGCGTGTCCACCACCAAGCGTTTTCCCAGGCGCGCAGGTGCGATCGGAGCTGCGGGAGGGGCGCCCTTCCAGGTGCTGAGTGACAGCGCGGAGCAGCCCTACTCCTTCCTCACCAAGAGCCCAAGACAGTTCGCTGGAGGTTTGTGTGGCTGGTGGAGCGATCTTCGGCCGGCCCCTGCAGAGACTACCTTCTGCATGTCCAGTGTGTGTCGCAGTCCTGGCTTCACATTAATCAGTGGGACCCTAAAGGCGAGGCTGAGATCTTGGTATTTGGTCGGTCTTCTTACCAAAAAGATGTGTCCAAGATGATCATGAACTTGGCTCTCTAGCACCGCCAACTCCAGGCACAAGGCTCGTGGGAAAACGTCGCCCAGGAGGCCGAGCCATGTCCGCTGTAGTCTGGTGGCTGCGATACAGGCCCCTCCATCCTCCACCCACCCCCAACACAATCTAAGAGGCAGAGACCCAGAGCTCCCCCAATGCTGCCCAGAGCCCGGTTCCCAGGTTATGAGCGCATTTCCGGCCCGGAGCGCGAGCCAGGCAAGGTTCAAGTGCCTATTCTAGGTCCTGCTCCTGCCACAGAAGCTGGGGGAAGGGTGGTGTGGGTTGTCCTTGGTTTCCCCACCCCACCCTCATGTTAAATGTTTGCAAACATAAATCTATAAGGTTCTAACAAAAGAATCGAATTTCCTTAATAAATTGAATTACAAAATAAACAAATAAGTAGATAAAAATAAAGTATGTTTACAGTGGTTAATATGCAAAAGTGTATTCTTGTATTATTTGTTATTTATTACTGCACATATTTGTAACACTACTGTCAACCTGCTTTTGCTTAGCCCTGTACATGAAAATTGAATAAAATAGACAAAAATAAGACAATTAGAATTCCCAAAAATTTATATGGAAGATATTGTTAAAATAATAAAGTAAATAATATGTATTTCTTTTTAAAAACATAAATTTTCTTGATTTCAGAAAGGAAGGGAAAAGACATAGAAACATCAGTGATGAGAGAGGATCATCCATTGGCTGCCTCCTGTACGCCCCCTACTGGGAATTGAGCCAGCAACAAGGGCATGTGCCCTTGACTTCTGGTTCATAGGTCAATGCTCAACCACTGAGCTTCACTGGCTGGCCTAGAATATCTTTCTTACGGAAACTTCTGACTTAGGTCAGTGAAATATACAACACAGCCTCCACAGAACTCAGCAAATGCAGAACAAAGCTGAAAGGACACCCTTGCCTACGGAACCAGGGTGTGTTACAACCCAAAGCCAGATGAGGAAACCCTGGTGGGGGCATTCATATGTGAAAAATCCATGCATAATGGTGATCAGCTTGCATAGTCAGGGTGGAGCCATCCAAAATTGGTTTCAAATGTTCACATTGATGATGACTCACCCAATACAATGAGTATGAAAAAGTTTATTACATGATGAGGCTTTGGACGGGGAGAAGGCTAGATATTACAATAGGTCCCCAAATGACTGACAGCATAGGGAAAGGGATCAGCTTGTGGTGTTCATGGCAGTTACTGGGTGCTATTGGCAAAAGCTTGCTTGATTGACACTTTCCCCTACCCCCAAGGATGGAGCATCTGGACTTTCTCATCAGCTTTCCCAGGTGTAAGGTCAGGGAGGAGAATGGTTCATCCTAATAACTTGCAACATTCAAACATCAAAAGTGGAATCAGAATCTTTATTATAAGTATTCCTTTTAATAACAAGGGGAGAAACTAAGCACATACAAAATTTCTTTCAAATTTGTCATCACTAGATTCTGATGATACTGGTTGTAAGAGATTCTGAAGAGGATGCAACACAGAAATAAGGCATAACTTCTCCAGTAAATGTAGAAGTGATTCCATACAAGTATGAGCAGTTATTCAAATCATAAAATGAAATCTCTCCCAACTCATAGTCCAGAAAAACACCAATCTTTTCTAGTCCTGTAGGGGAAGGGCCAAATGTATGAGTCCAACAGCCATTGCTTGGGGATGGTCATAAGAGAGTATTTCTGGAAAAAGATTCCTTACACACACCTAAGGACCATTTACCTGTGCCTCCTATTTCTACCTGTCAAAAATGCCTGCCAGCATCAAATCCCTCAGAACTCAGGACAGCTGGGTAAGAAGTAAGTGTGTGGGGATTATGAGGACCAAATGATGTCCTATATGTCACACTTTTTCTATTTCTTAACATAATGAGGCTTGGGTGGGCAGTTTCAGGATCCAATGTCAACTCTACCTGAAACATGCGGATCATTCTCTGCAGGCCCAAATAATGTGGGGGGAGAGAGAAACTCTCCTTCTTTAACTTATATGAAAAGATGGCCGGGGACTCCATGTTTCCATAGCTGTTGTGGATCCTTTCAATACCTGTGAGTAAATCCAGGTCTGTCTGCAAACACTTCTCTTCTATTTCAACTAACAGATTGCTTAGCCTGAAGATTTGGTAGGAAATTTGCCTTCCATTTTCAATTAGTTTTTCTTCACCATCATTCTTTTCCATAAGCAGATTGTTATCAATTTTATCTCACTCTATTTCCAGGCAACACTTAAGATCTTTACATTCATAGTCCAATTCCTCCCTCCATTTTTTCATCATTCTCTTCACTTCCCAAATATTTGCAACTTGGTTTTTATATACAGTTTTAGCATTTTCAAGGCTATTAGTGAGGACCCCAATGCGCCTTTTGAGCATCCGCCTGTGCTTAGCTGCAGCTTCCTCAATGGGGATCAGGGAGTGATCCCGGGGGTGTAAGGAGCCCTTGCACTGGGGACAGAACAGCTCCAGGTCCTTCTCACAGAACAGGGTCAGAGCCTCATTGTGCTTTGCACAGAGGGGTATTTCTCCCTGCAATTTCCTCTGGCTGTCTGAGTTGGGGATCTGCTTAACAATCTCAGTCATGTAACATAACTGGGTGTTTTTCTTCAAGTTCCTGTCAGGGCAGTGGTGGAGGCAGACAGGACAGGGAAAGGTGACCTGAAGACCTTCCCAGCGCTGGTGGATGCAGGAGTGACAGAAGGTGTGCCCACATTCAACGGTCACTGGGTCTCTCAGGTAATCCAGGCAGATGGGGCAGCTGGCCTCTGCTTGAAGCTTATCCAGGAATGCTGCAAAGGCCATTGTGCAGTGAAGGTGTCTATCACAAAGGCCTTTCTTCAGTCCGTGTGATCTTCTAGGAGCGAAGAAAAGTGCGAAGCTGAGGTCTGCGGAGGCCTCCCTCTCTGTGGAAGTCAGTAGGAGCTTCCAAGAAGAGTTCCAGTGGGCAACTGACATCCAGTCTTCCTATACTAGTAAGCTTCTCTTGTATCTAATGTCAGGTTGCCCCCAGTGAAAATCATCTGTGGACTCTGGTAAAAAAACAAGCAACATGCAAGTCATAAGAGGTTTCTGTGGACAAAAAGATATCACCATTTAAAAGTTCAATCAGCATTAACCCTTCCCTCCCTGTATGAACAATATGACAGGTAGACCAAATCATTTATCATGACAACTAGAGTCCTGATGCATGAAATTCATGCAAGAGTAGGCCCTCCTTCCTCTGGCTGCCAGAACTGGCTTCCTTCTGGCACTTGGAACCCAGGCTTCTCTGCTCCAGCCACTAGCAGGCACTCAGTACCCTGACTGGCTTCCCTCTGGCCCAACTTCGTCAGGAAGAACTTCCAGAAGACATGCTATCACTCTTTTATAATTATAGATATTTAAGGAGGAGTTAGAAGTAAAGTCTATCTATTTTATAACTTAAGAGGAATTAGTCAATCAAGGCAAATTTATTATTGGCCTCAAGCATCTCCAAAGAAAGTGATCATGTGCTGTAGGGAAGACAGAAGGATTTGTAAGCTCAGGCGTGAGATCCTACCTACCAGAGGCTGCTTCTCTGTGGAGACTTCTGGTAAAGCCTATGCACATGTGTGACCAGGAGGCAAAACCCTCAACAGGGACTTGGGGAATAAGAAGGAAGGAGGGTACATTCGACTCAAAGTCATTGGACAGGACATCAGTGAGAGTCACTTCAAAGTGAAAATGACAACAAACCTCAAGAAACCCAAAGAATCATGCTGTCAAAGGTGGGGAGTTCCAATGAACTGGCTCAGGTTTCTCTTGGAGGGTCATAGAATTGCTGATACTCACACCCCAAGAGAACTGGGAATGGAGGAGGAAGATGTGAGTGAAGTTTATCAGGAATAACAGCAGGTCACTCAATGGTTTAGATATTCTTTTCCCTTAATCCTTTTGTATTGTTAAATAGTTCTTTTGTCCCCTAACCAGTTTGGCTCAATGGATAGAGCGTTGGCCTGCAGACTGAAAGGTCCCAGGTTCAATTCCAGCCAAGGGCATGTACCTTGATTATGGGCATATCCCCAGTAGGAGGTGTGCAGGAAGCAGCTGATCGATGTTTCTAACTATCACTCTCCCTTCCTCTCTGTAAAAAAATCAATAAAATATATTTTAAATAAATAGTTCTTTTGTAATGTGGTGTTCCAAATGAAATGTAAAAGTGGCCCCCATCCCTTTCTGACACTTTAAAACCTCTGGTAATTTAAATTCCAGTGTCCATTGTTCATTAGAGTTGGTTTTCATCATGCTAAATTTTAGTGATCGAGCCTCAGCCTCCTTCATATTGCCCTCTCTTTCTGAAATATTAGGTGTGTGTACAGGGAGACCACCCTTTTCAGGACTGTGCACTTTGAGGCTTGTGATAAATGAGGTGAACCTATGCAAGTGTTCAAAATACTTCTAATCGGCCCAGAAGTTCTAGTATGTGATTGCTTCACTCCTGGACCATGATTTTCAGTGGGAGTTTTTCAGTGATCTGAACTGTGGAATAATGATCTTTCATGAGCTTAAAGCTACTTTTAAAATCTGAAGATCTGACCAAAAGAAGAGGAATATCAGGTTAGAGTCTAGATGACAAATAAGGTGAGAGTAAGACTAACGCCAAAGGTGGCTTCACTGAAGAGGAAGCATTTTAATAGTAAAGAAAAAATCTTGTCAGAGAAACCAAGATAGTTGCATAGGTAAACACCTGGAATTGCTGCCTCGCACAACCATTTCAAAACCACAATGAAAAGAAAAAATGGACACCACCCAGACCCACAAGAAGGCTGGCTGAGTGGAAATTCTGCAACTAGAAAGAGAATGAGACTCAGAGGAGGTGCAGAAATAAAGTGCTGAGGACACGGTTGTCTTTTTCAATCCAGAGGGAGGCACAAGCTCCCAACGGCTCTTAACTCCAGTTCCGAGCAAGATTCTGGGGATCTAGACTCATACAAAGAGAAGCTGGACTGTCTGGCACCGGGAGGAACTCCAGAGCAGCTTTCTCTAGGCAGTGCCGAGGGACATTGAGACCAAGTGCCCCTTAGGGCAGGGCTGAGAATCAGCCATAGCTGTTTGCTCCGCCCTGTTGATTCCTTGAGACCCTGCCTCACCAAGCTGCATGCAGAGGCTTTTGCATATAAAAGGCTGGGTAGCCTCAGGCAGAGGCTAAATTAGCACCTCCTTAGAGATCCAAGAGCTAGTGTACCCAGTGGTCAGAGCAGGACCAACCATATTACAACTCCTCAGATCCATAAGGGACACACTCAGGGAGCAGACTCAGTGAGCACCAAAGCCCCACTGAAGCAAGTCTCACTCCATAAGGGTGTCTCCAGCACAGAAGTTCTCCTGCCATAGACACAGCTGATTCTCACACCCAATTCATCTGGAGGTCAATTCCTCCCAGTGATACCTACAACAATCAAGGCTTAACTACAACAAGACTTTGTACAAAGCTCCCAAAGGGGTGCACCAAGAGTGTCCACCTCAGGTAATTGGGGAGGCTGAGCCACTGGGCCCTATAGGACACCTAGTACAGAAAGCCGCTCTATCAACACAGGGAAGCAGCCAAAATGCAGAGACAAAAAAACAGATCACAAATGACAGAAATGGAGGAAAGCAAACGACTGGATATAGAGTTCAAAATCACAGTTATAAGGTTTTTCAAGAATTTTCTAGAGACCACTGATAAATTTAGTGAGACCCTAGAGCAGGCGTCCTCAAACTATGGCCTGCGGGCCACATGCAGGTGTTTTTGCCACCTTGTTTTTTTACTTCAAAATAAGATATGTACAGTGTGCATAGGCATTTGTTCATAGTTTTTAAAAAAAACTATAGTCCAGCCCTCCAATGGTCTGAGGGACAGTGAACTGGCCCCTGTTTAAAAAGTTTGAGGACCCCTGCCCTAGAGGATATGACCAGCTAGAAATTAAGCATACACTGACTGAAATAAAGAATAATATACAGAGGTCCAACAGCAGACTAGAGGATCGCAAGAATCAAGTCAAAGATTTGAAATACGAAGAAGCAAAAAACACCCAACTGGAAAAGCAAAAAAGAAAGAAAGAAAGAAAGAAAGAAAGAAAGAAAGAAAGAAAGAAAGAAAGAAAGAAAGAAAGAAAGAAAGAAAGAAAAAAGAATCCAAAAATATGAAGATAGTGTAAGGAGCCTCTAGGACAACTTCAAGCATACCAACATCAGAATTATAGGGGTGCCAGAAGAAGAGAGAGAGCAAGATAATGAAAACCTAATTGAAGAAATAATGACAGAAAACTTCCCCCACCTGATGAAAGAAAAGACTTCCAAGTCCAGGAAGCACAGAGAACCCCAAACAAAGGAATCCAAGGAGGACCACATCATCATTAAAATGCTAAGGGCAAAAGACAAAGAGAGAATCTTAAAAGTAGCAAGAGAAAAGCAGTTAGTTACCTATAAGGGAGCACCCATATGACTGTCAGCTGATTTCTCAATAGAAACTTTGCAGGCCAGAAGGGAGTGGCAAGAAATATTCAAAATGATGAATAGCAAGAACCTACAACCAAGATTACTCTACCCAGCAAAGCTATCATTCAGAATTGAAGGTCAGACAAAGAGCTTCACAGACAAGAAAAAGCTAAAGGAGTACATCACCACCCAACCAGTATTCTATGAAATGCTGAAAGATATTGTATAAAATGCTGAAAGGTATCCTTTGAGAAGAGGAAGAAGAAAAAAAAGTAAAGATGAAAATTATGAACAAATACATATCTATCAACAAGTGAACCTAAAAATCAAGTGAATAAAAAATCTGATGAACAGAATAAACTGGTGAATAGAATAGAATCAGGGGCATAGAAAGGAAATGGACTGACAGTTCTCAGGGGGAAAGAGATGTTGGGGTGCAGGAAGAGACTGGAAAAAATCGTACACCTATGGAGAGGACAGTGG
>PVJC01040402.1:0-15835 GCA_004026665.1 Murina feae
TAATTCTACTCTTTATCTATTTCTCCAGGTCTGCTGCAAATGCCCCAATGCCCAACACTCTCTTGGCTTCAACTCACCCGCTTCCTACTACAGTCCCAAGAAGACTAGGCAAGGAAGGGATGAGTTTCTGCAGCCCAGCGCTTGCCATACTCTACAGCTGGGGAGGTGCTCCTCCAAATGGGAGGGTGATAGGGATAGAGAGAGGCCAGAAGCAACAGGGCTAAATGCTATGGCTTCACCGCCTCCAAGGGAAATGTAAGAATGGGAAATACCTGCCCAGCCCACACAAAGTAATGCCACTGGTTGAGATGCATTTCTGTTTCATGTACTACCAAGACAGAAAGAAGACGCTGACCATTACGCATGACCATTAGGTCTACAACCTAATTAAGATTTATCCCAATTAAAAAGTTCAAAATTAAAGAGAGAAAAAAAGTGAGCCTTAGAATTAATGAAATATAGTAGTAACTACAATAATAGCTAAAACTTGAGGTTACTGTGTACCAGGCACTGTAAGTGCTTTAGTTGAAAGGTCTCATTTAATCCTCTCAAGAGCCTCATGAAGGCAGATATTACTAGTATTAATACTATTCTCCCCATTTTACAGAAGGAAACCCAAATGGCATGAGAGTAGTGCTTAACCAAGGCCACATAGCTATTCAACAGTGGAGCCAATTTGTCTGAATCTAAATCCCTACCCTTGCATTATTGTACCTCATTTGGAAATTGCAGAAAGTATATAGAAGTAGGAAAAACTAACTTGTTAAAAATATATAGAAGCAGGGAAAAGGTCATTTGTTGTCCTACCACAATTTTGAAAGGTAAAAATTTTGTTATATTTTTAATGATCAGTATTTTTGAAACAACAGTGTTTATAGGCACCAAATGGAACTATTAATAAATATCACCCTGAAATTTCTGTCCAACATTTTAGAATAGTCCTATGATGAGTCTTTTAAAGAAATACATTTTTATTGATCTTTTTTAAGAGAGAGAGAGGAATGGGGAGGGATAGAGAGATAGAAACATCAATAATGAGAGAGAATCATTGATTGACTGCCTCCTGCAGGACTCTACTGAGGATAGAGTCCAAAACCTGCGCATGTGCCCTGACCGGAATCGAACCGTCCCCTCCTGGTTCATAGGTTGAGATTCAATCATTGAGCCATGCTGCCTAAGCCTACAATGAGTCTTTTGTTTTACAAAGTTTTTGTTGGGAGTCCCAGCCAATCCTCTCCTTGCTTTGCCCTGTAATGGGTTAATCCAAACCTTCCCATGGTTTGTCCCATTTCCATATGGTACTTAAGGTCACCCAGTGGTGTGTTTCTCCTGTCAGTGTCAAGTGCCACTCTTAGACCCTGGACACTATAACATGATTCTAATGATTCTTACAGAAAATGATACCAGACCCATTGAGACACCATATGGCAAGCAACCAAAAGTCATCACAAAAGCATGACTCAGAGTTCTGGGCAGCCAGCAATCTCAGGGGACAAAGCTCTTCTAAGGCCATTGGAGTCCTCATAACACCAGTGACTAGTTGAAATGGGCATCTCCAGGTCAGAGAACCCAACCCAGAAGATTCCTGGCATTTAAGAATGCAAGTGGGGCTTAAAAGCTTGTGGAAAACAAAGTTGAACTCCTTGCCTGTGGCTATGACATCAGCCACACACACACACACACACACACACACACACACACACACACACCCAGCAAACCCAGACAAATGGAATGCAGATTAACTGTATTTTACAGGAACAAATTGAAAGCTTTATGCTGATTTTTTTCCTCCTCCAACTCACACAGGAGGAAATACCAGTGGGGTGGGGCTTTACCTTCATGGTCAGGGCCTTGAAAGACTCCACATGTGTTTGGGAATTGTTTTCTTTAGAAATAAAATTGTGACTGGTATAGGTTTTCTCTAACTGGGAAGGGGGTATAAGGGACTTGCTACATTCCTAGAGGCTTAGAAGTTTTGTGAGGAATTTTAAATGTTGACTTTTCATTTTAAAGATGGTATAAAAATAATCTTGTTATAAAAAAGGTAAGTCATTTGCACTGATAATTCACATCTGGAAAAGATTTTTTTTTTTTGTAAAATAAGACTTTTATTTCTTAAAATAGTGTTTCTCCACTGAAGAAATGGATATATTTTGGGTACTTTATGAGAATTTTTCTTTCTCTTGAAAAGGTTAATATAGTTCTCAAATTGGAGAAACATTGGTCTGGTACATTAAACAAAATTAAAACTATAACACCTACAGAGAGGTACTAAATTTATTGGATCGAACACATTGTAAATTATATGCATGTCTAATCACTATATCATATACCTGAAGCTAATATATGTCAATGTAATTGGAAAAAAACCAAACACTACAGCACCTAACTATAATTCAGGATGAGTCTGTATTTACCTCAGTTTCTCTGTTGCATGGCTTCTACCCACTCATTCCCTTAACTGAGATGTCAAATCTTGTGGAATAAATATGCTGTAACTCTCTCAGTGGAAAGACACCCATAGGAGGGTATTAAATGTTTCAGGCATAAATATAGTTCTGAGTAGGAATGCAAAGCACTACACAGATAAGAAGAAAAAAAGTCATTCTTATCTGGAAGCCGAGCTTGGAGAGCGAAGGTGAGACAATGGAACCCGTGCTCAGAGCCAGCTGGTCAGCCCTTAGGCTCCTCCCCAGGGTAGAATACCTGGGCATGGTCGGCAGGGAGGTTCTCAGAAGGAGCAGCAATGGGCTTCAAGTTTGGCCAGATAAACAAGGTACATCTCCATGGGGGGACTGTTAACAAAGCACAGGTGAAAATGCATGTAAAAGTACATAGCAGAACGTGGCACAGACCAGGTGCTCCCAATGTGTTGGTTCATTCTGAATCTTTAATTTCAACAATTTGGCTTGACAGAACTGCTATTTTGATTTATACTCTCAATAAGCTTTTGCATTTTACTTAAGCTTGCCTTGGGCACAGACCAAAAGACCATAATCACATTTGACAAGCTTATAGTGGATATTTACCATCTGCCAGACACATGAACTATGTGATTTTACAGATGCAACCCCAATCCCTCCAAAATCCTCCAGATTCCTAGTATCAAAATGTTTACTAACACCCAAATAAAAAGTTACAGTCCCATCCCATATTACTCTGGAAGCTCTAAACCCAGGGTCGCCGGGAGGAAACTCCCATTCTCCTACTAGTTCTCTGTTCAGTTCTCTTTATGTCACAATGTGAATGCAGCCTCTTCTCCATCGTTCCCAAAGCACACTCTATAGGGCTGTTGTGACCTTCAAATGAATTCTGCGGCTTCTCTAGAAAACTGTCTCTGTATTGGAATTCTTATCCCGAACTCCAAGAGTGTCTTTCCATTCCTTACCCTACCTTTAATGCCTGACCCCAGAGAAATCACGCTGCCTAGAGGAGAGAAGCCCTCTCAGGCCAGCCTGCTTAGTGTTTTTTTTTTTAATCCTCACCCAATGATATTTTTCCCATAGATTTTTAGAGAGAGTGGAAGAAAGAGAGGAAGTAGAGGGGAAGAGAGGGGAGAGAGAGAGAGAGGGAGAGAGAGAGAGAGAGAGAGAGAGAGAGAGAGAGAGAGAAACATCAATGTGAAAGAAACACATTGATTAGCTGCCTCCCACTTGTGCCCTAATCGGGGCCAGAGGATTGAACCTGCAACAAAGGTATGAGCCTCTGAATCGAGGTATAAGCCTTTGACAGGGAATCGAACCTGTGACCTTTTGGTCGTCGGGTCAAAGTTCTAACCACTGAGCAAATTGGCCAGGGCCAACCTGCTTGCTATTGGCTCTGCACATAGATTAAAAACGCTGGATACAGATCCATTCTGATGCCTATAAATCCTAAATAAAAATTAAGGAGTATCAGAAATGAGAGTTGCCTGACATCTGACATTTTAAGTGTTTCTATTATAAGTCCCTATCTCAGTTATTTCATTTTTGAAAACAAAGTACTCCATCAATACTAATTTTGGCTGCTTATAGAATTCACTTGATGGACTTAGTTAAAAATAAAGGGGAAAACAAAACGACTGTGTAATCATATGACTACACAGTTATGATTAAACATTATTGTAAACAAGGCTTTTAAACTTTACTTTTAAAAGCCGGTCAGTGCGTGGTTAAATTTTGGCAATTGAGGAAATACACACCTACAGAAGGAATGAAAACCTACATTGGCCTGCTGTGATGTGAATGTGTATTTGTGGCTTGCTTCGGGAATATGTTCAGCTGCATGTAATGGAAGCCTGACTACAATGGCTTCGTCAGAACAGACTCAATTCTTCTCTCACAGCATGGAGTTTGGATATAAGCAGTCCCAGTTTGGTGTAACAGTTCAACAATCCCGTTAGGAATACCAACTTCTTTTTACTTTCCCTTCACCATCCTCTTGTGGTTTTAGTTCTCCTGGTTATAAGAAGACAGCTCTAATTGTCCTCAGCTTCTTGTCCACATTCCAGGCAGAAGTAAGAAGGTTAGGACACGACAAAAGTAAAAACAGTGCAAGCAAGGTGAGCTTTCCTTTTATGAAGAATTCTTCTGAAAGCCCTCATCAAGCAATTTCTGCTTATCTCTCATTTTTACTCATGAAAGTAAAAATTATGCTATTGATATGACAAACATCCACATCTGTAGAGAATTCTTATGAGTTTATTTGAGCAAAACTAACAACTACTAGGAAGCAAAATTTCAATGGATTGAGTGCATTTGTGATAGATAAGGAAGGCAGGAGACATCAAAACAAGGAAATCTCTGGAATTGTATAAAAAGTAAAAAAAAATTATTTCTTTTACATAATTGGGTATAGGATAGGTAACAGTTAATAATTAACACAATAACAAAAATAATGAGGGATTCTGTGGCCTCAAGTTCTGGTTCAGTGATTGTGCCATGAAGGGTCTGGTAAAAGAAAATTACCCTGACATTCCAAAGGTATGTCATCTTAGATGCAAAAAGATAATAGACAGGTTCAGTTAAGGTAAAGATTGACCTTTGTCAGGACAGATACTGCCCTAGGACATGACTGCATGACTCACTTTTATTTAGAAAGTTTTAATTTCAGACCATCCTATGTAGGTTTTTTTTTTTTTGCGGGGGGGAGGCCTCTAAGTTTGTAAGGCCACCATGCTGGCCTTCCCTGAGCTTGTCAAATTTGGTACGTGGCCCATTTTTCCTCCACAATGTATTCTGGAAAACAGATGACACTAGTGATTACAAGACACTTCTGTAGACCAGTGCATCTCAAACTTTAATATGCGCATCAATCGACTGGGGATCTTATTAAAACACTCTCTCACTTACTTTTGGGTAGTCTCATAACCCCTCTAAGCACCAATGTCCTTATATAAAATGGGAATCAATAACTGTCTCTAACCCACGATGAAGTTATTTGAAAGTGAGATAATATATGTTAAGTGCTATGGAAAACACACACACACAGATCAATGGAGTGGGTATTATCAAGAGAGCAATGTCAAATGGAGCTGGAAGGCCTCTTGGAAGCGTTGAGCTAACTCACCCCCCTTCATTTGAGCCTGAACTTTTGAACTGAGTTAAACCAAATGGCTACATTCTGATCCAGTTCCTGGAACTGGCTCTGCATCACTGAGCTCTCTATCAAAAAAATAAATTTTACTTAGCAAAAGGCATAGGCAATTAACCATGTATAGAGCATAATGTAAGTCTGCTTGCCAGCACCAAGTACAGCTCTTTCAAAACAACTTATGTAATTCTTTTGGAAGCCCCCCCTTTCTGTCTTTATAAATTTGGCTCCTTTCCTCTCCTCTTGGAATACAGTTGGGTTTCTACCAAAAT
The DNA here is from genome assembly GCA_004026665.1 of Murina feae. NCBI lineage: Eukaryota > Metazoa > Chordata > Mammalia > Chiroptera > Vespertilionidae > Murina > Murina feae. Next base: position 5,844 of record PVJC01040402.1, read on the forward strand.
CTGTGTCTCCCGGATTTGCAATTCCTAAAAAGATCTCTAAATAAAGCTTTTTGGTCTTTCATTTCTGTCAAAAGTTATTGGTGTTGCTTTTCACGTAGTAAGAACTCAGTACACATTAACCACAATCATGGTAATACTATCATCAGCATTGTTAGATGATGGCTGTGATATTGTGATTTATAATACCATATATGAATTTGGTCTTCCTGCCCCTCACACAGCTCCTAAAACGATGGTAATTTCCTAAGTAATAAGAGAAGTGGAGCATCTTTTGTGCTTTGGGCCTAGTTGTAGAAGTGAAAGGAGTATCTTCTGTTATTCCTAAAGAGTCCCTCAACCACAGCTGAGTTTGTCAATAAGGTGAATTTTGGAAAACCCCTAGATGGGGACTGATAGCCGAGCAACCAAATTGAGATTGGAGGGTTTGAAATCTCATCGCCACCCTCCAACCTCCTGGGAGGGGGCTAGGGCTAGAGGTAGAATTACCACAGGCCAGTCATTTAATCAAGCATGCTTTTGGAATGAAGCCTCCATAAACATCCCTACAGTATGGAGCTCAGGGTCACTGAGCATCCTTGCTAAATATGTGGATGCTAAATATGTGGATGATGAGCATGGAGCGGACATGGAAGCTCTGTGCCCCTCTCCACTTGCCTACCTTTTGCATCTTTTACATTCAGCTGTTTCTGAGTTGTACATTTTCATAATAAACTGCTAACCTAAGAAGTCAACATTTTACTGAGTTCTGTGAGTCAGTCTAGAAAATTATCAAGGCTGAGGAGTGGGCTGTAGGAACCTCCAATAAAGAGCCAATCATTCAGAGGCTCAGGAAAGGAACTGGACTTGCAATTGATGTCTGCGGGGGCAGTCTTGTAGGACTGATGCCTTTAAGCTGTGGAATCTGAGGCTAACTCCAGGTAGATAGCGTCATGATTGAGTTAAATTGTAGGACACCAGCTAGTTTGGGAGAATTGGTCAGTGTGAGAAAAAACCTCACAGATTTTGTGACCAGAAGTGAGGTATTGAGAATAGTGTGTGCATAGAGAAGGAAAACATTAATTTTCCCTTTCAATAACCACAAACATTCCTACTGTATATCAGTACAGGTCACAGGGAAGTCCATGTTTGCTCACTCAGGTAGCAGAGTGAAAGGTGTCCGTGGGGAGGAGAAGGAACTTTCCTTTACCCCAAAGGATCTTCTGGCTGGTCTAATAATCATATAGACATGAGACAGATTAGCAAGAGACAATAACCGAGGTTAATACATACATATGTTTGGGAACTCTGCATACTTGAGACAGTCAGAGACACTACATGCACCAGAGGCTCAGAGACAGAAAGGGAACATGGTATATAAGACATTCTGAACTAGGATGAGGGAGGGTGCCATGGGAACTTCAAAGGGTCATTACAGTATGATAAGAAAAGCAGATATTTAATAAATTTTTCCTGGCCTACAGACAGGTGAAAGAGGTGATTTCTGATAATCTCCCTTTATGGACAATTCGAGTTCTTCTAGGTCAGTGGTTCTCAACCTATGGGTCACAACCCCTTTGGGGGTCGAACGACCCTTTCACAGGGGTTGCCTAAATGCATCCTGCATATCAGATATTTACATTATGATTCATAACAGTAGCAAAATTACAGTTATGAAGTAGCAACGAAATAATTTTATGGTTGGGGGTGACCACAACATGAGGAACTGTATTAAAGGGTCGTGGCATTAGGAAGGTTGAGAACCACTGTTCTAGGTAGTGAGAGCCCTTCTCTTGCAGAAGCTTCTCCCGAGCCCACAGCTCAAATTGCCCTTTGCTCAAAATAGTCCACATACCACAGCAGCACATCTCGTTCTGAACTCTCACAGCACAAAGCTACTCATTCCTTCTTATATTCATAGAATGAGAGAGCTGCCCATCTCTTGCACCCCTCCCCTGCCCTACAGATAACACATTTCATGTCTCTGTATTTAACAGAGTTATTCCACACTTTAAAATCTTTGTACGTGCTCTTCCCTCTTCCTGGAATACTCTTTCTGTCTCTTCAATACTTTACCTAACTTCAACTGATTTTTCTTTTCTCAATAAATACATTGATTTGTTGTCCTATGCATTGTCTTCTTCTCTTTTCTTCTTTTTCCTCTTTCTTTTCCTAGTATATGCATTTAGCCCCCCTCCACCCCTTTTATTTCATTCATTCAGCAAATATTTACTGAAAGTCAGTCATGTGTCAGGAAAAACATTGTCTTAAAGTCCCTGTCCTCCTGAAACTTACAGTTTAGTGAGGAGGATAGATATAAGTTCCCTCCCCATCCCAATACCTAAATGTATCACATCATGTGATGATGACTGCTATGCAGAAAAATGAGTGGGTAAAGAGATAAAAAGTTGTGATATGGGGAGGTATTTTAGTCAGAATAACTTAAATAATTTAAATGTATTTATCTTCCTCAGAGCCTGTGAATACCTCAGAGTCAGACATAAGATAATTTCCCTCTATATCTTCAGTACTTAGTGTGTCTGAAGCCAAGATGTTTAATATTTGTTGAGTAAAAGAATAAATGAATGAGTAAATGTTAGATTTCAATATAAACCCCAGATGAGAAAACAGACCGAGAGAAGTTTGATTTTCCCAAGATCAGAGAGCAAGAATAAAAATCTTATCTTTAAAAATGCTTGCTGCAAGGACAACACTGTTTTTACTGTGTCATATTATGCATGCCTAAGACATCTTTATTTTAATGTTTCATCTGTTCTTCTTTCAGTGTTGACTAAACTTGGCTACTTGAATGAAATTCTGAGAGCTTGTTTTTCTAGTTTTTATTTTATTTCATTATTTAGTCTTCACAGAAACTATCACTGTTTACTCTTGAGTAGACAAAGGGCTTCACCAAAGTCCCAATAGTGAATTTGTTTACCTGGTCAAGCAGTTGGTTGGTCATAAATCACACATATCAGAATGTACAGTGGATCAAGGATGAGGAGATAGTTTTCATTGCAATCCTCTGGGATTCTTTTATATAGGAAAAATACATTTGAGACAACAGTTCTCAAACTTTTTGGCTCAAGACAACTTTACTATTTTATAAATTATTTAACATCCCAAACAGCTTTCGTTTATGCAAATTATATCTATTGGCATGTATATTATATTCATTATATTGGATATTAAAACTAAGTAATTAAAATATGTTAATTCTTAATTTATTTTAAAACTATGTTAACATAAATATCATTTTTATGAAAAATAAATATATTTTTCAAAACAGAATATACATAACTAGGAGCCCAGCACATGAAATCGCACAGCCCGCCAACCCGCCCACTGCCCTGCCTTGACACCTAAACCTCTCCACACAGAGCACCAGTGCACCTGGACCAGCCCCCTCAACCCTCTGGCCTTCTCTGGCCCCTTCAAGCCCTGCCCTCAGCTCCTCAAGTCGCCTCAGGTGGTCCCGCCTTCTTCAGGCGCCTCCCTGCTTCTGCCGCATCTCTGGAGCAATGCTGCAGCTCCTCCCTGTCATGGGAGGAGAGTATGGAAGCCTCCTGTCTGCTGTGCTGTGCTCCTTCCCCAGGCAGGTGAATGGCAGGACTCTCTGAGTGCGAGTGGTGGTGGTGGGGGGGGGGCGCTATGAACTCTCACCCCCACCCTCCTGGGCACAGGCCTCCTCTGGGTACCTCCCCACTTCCACGAGCAACACCCCACCATGCACATGCAGGCAGCCTCCTCCTTAGCAATCATGACTGTGACACTGTTAGGACCAATTAGCATATTACCTCTTTATACATAGAGATGAGAAGAGTGGCATTGTTTTACATTTCTGAATTCTTTTTAATGTCTAGCTTAATAGAAGAAAGCTACATCTTCCTATTTGTTTCTGTATTCAGTTTGTTGTGAAATCACTCATTTAGCCTCTGGAAAATGTCACTGCATATTCATAAGAGAGTAAGTATAAAAATAGTCAAGTGACATCTCCCTATTATAAAAAATGTAGTTTGGAACACAATCTGGAATGGTCAACATGGCAGCGGCCCTCAGGTTCCTTGGTAGAGTCTTGATACCTCAAAGGCATAGTCTTCCCAAGATGGCTTACCAGACACCTCTTTATTCTTATTCTGCATGTGATCATGCGCCTAAAAGACATGTTGCTGCTGCTAGGAAGCCTGAAAAGAAAACAAAGAGAAGGTGCCAAAGAAAAAGCATCAGATGAAAAACAAGATGAGATAGAAAAAATAAAGTCATACCAGTTTATGGAAAGCAAACCTGAAGATGATGTTTACTTAAAACTCTTATACCCAAGGCAGATGTACGAGGTGGAGAAAGCTATTCATTTACTTAAGAAGTTTTAAATTCTGGACTTTACATATCCAAAGCAAAAGTTTTTTATCTTGATTTGACACTGGATATGGCACTGGGGAAGAAGAAAAAAGTGGAGCCATTTGCCAGTGTTATTAGTTTGCCACACCCTTTCTTTCAGAAATCAGTAAAGTTGCTGTATTTTCAGGGAAGGCATCAGAGAATAAAATAGCAGAAAAACATGGTCCTGCGTTTGCAGGAGGAACTAATCTGATCAGAAGATTTTCGGTGATAAAATTAAACCAGACTTTTTTGTAGCTGAACCAGAAATAATGCCTGAGCTTAATCCATTAAAGAAGAAAAAGAAAAAAGATTTCCAAAGCTTACTTGAAAATTCTATTGGCCATGACATCCCAAAATGCTTGAGTTATTTAAAACTGAAATTGAAATTCAGGTAGATGAAGAAAGGGAGAACTTTCTCGAAACCAAAATAGCAACTAGATATGTCAAGCAACCAGATAACTGCCAATCTGCACTCTGCTATCAATGAAGTTTATAGGCACAAAGCACAGAATTTGGGAAAGAAACAAGATTTTAATCATGTCATGAGAACAGTGAAACGTGATCAAGGTGTGGTGGCTGTGCAGTAGCCTGGGCACGTGTCCAGCGCCCCTATCATTGCGTACATGCCACTCATTCCTTCCCGGGGACCCTTTGTCGTAGGAGCTTTCCTTGTAGTTCGACAAGCAAAGGCTTGTTACTAAAGATGGAGCCATTGTTGCCTAAAGAAGTGGAAGCCAAAGAAAGTAGCAGAGAAGCTGCCTGAAAGTGTTTTATTGTGAAATTATTCGTAGTGAATGAGAAGCAACAGAGAAAATCATACAATTGTATAATTTCTTTAAAAAAATGTTTGACTTGTGAACTCAATGAAAGATCTCGAGAACTTTGAAAACTGCTAGTTTCACCTAGCCAGTGTGGCTCAGTGGTTTAGTGTTGACCATGAATCATGGAGATCATGGTTCAATTCCCCATCAGGGCACAGGCCCAAGCATGCAGGAGGCAGCTGATCAAAGATTCTCTCTGATCATTGATGTTTCTATTTCTCTCTCCCTCTCCTTTCCTCTCTGACATCAACAAAAAAAGAAAACTGCTAGTTTCAAGAGCCATACATTTATATTTAAAATCCCACAAGGAAATTAAATGAAGCTATGTTTTAAGCTTTTATTCTAAAAATGTGTGTATTTTCATATTTCTATAGCAGTGCTCCGCAACTTTTAGTGCATGTACTTAAAAATTATTCAGGAGGCATATTTAAGGTGCTGATTCCAGGCTCCCATCCCCCATTCGTTGTAGATTAACTAAGGCTCAGCTAGGATTTGGGAATACTTTTAGCAAGCCCAGGCTCCAGTTCCTCCACCCCCAGGTCATAATAATTCATGGTGGATTGCTTGAGAAAAAATGGTTCTAGAGCAAAAAAATAAATAATAAATAAAAAGCTTGGGTATTTTTAAAAACTGACGCGTATTTCAGTGAGATGAAAATTTTAAAATTAGAAGTGAAAGCAAATATGAATCAGAGGTGGAGACCAAGAAAAGAGAGAACTTTTTCTTGCAATGCACCTGGGCTCATTCTGTGGTTATTGCACCAGGACCTGAGAGGACAGACTATGCCAATCTGCTTCCACATGGTCCAGGAAAAACTGCTGGGCACCGGGGCCACCCAGCTCACCAGGGACACAGGCTGCTCTCTTTCCCTGAGGAACACAGCCTTTCCTGCTGAGAAGGATGGAAACAGAAAGTTCCTCCCTGGTTCTAGATCAAGGAAGGGTCACAGTCTGCCTGCTTGTCCATCACAGGGCCACCAGAGCAGAGACCACTGCATCTGCAGTGTCACTCACACTATCATTTTGACTAAAACCTCAGGGGCAGACAAAGCCAACAGTGGACAAAGAAATGGTCGTAGGCAACCTAGCAGAAAAAAAAAAAAAAAAAAAAAGAATGAATAGCAACCAGAACACCCAGAATTGGGTTAGCTTCTATAGTATTAATTGCCAGAGGAGACAGAAGACAATGTAAATTTAATAATAAATAAATCAGCCCTCAAAGAGATTCTATTACACCATCAAGAGGACTTTCTGGGCCCAAAAGGGATTATTTTGAAGCTCAGTAATTCAGTGAAAAAAATGGAAAAAGATGAAACTGATAATCTAATTAATAGTATGATAGTCAAAGGAAGAGTTATCTCAAATCACAGGACCACGGTCTGGTTTAAATAAAGACTGAAGTCATCACCTTGAAAAGGTGTACTGAGTTCCAGGCCATCTTAGAAAAAAAGTACTACACCTATTCCTAGACATATCTCAAAAAACAGGAATTGGGAGAGGCTAAAGCTGTTATTTAGAGAGTGAGGAAATAAAAACATCATCAGGTTAAATAAAGAGGCCATAATAACCCTTTGTATCTTGTATTAAATAATAATACAAAAATATCTATTTTATTAGAAGTAGGAGAAATTTGAAAATTACCATGAGCAGAATGGAAAAATAAGAACTTTTAAAATAAGGGCCATTTGCCAGGGGAATTTGGAGTCTCAGCTTTATGCCCAACGGCTCAGCTTGCTGGCTGTCAGCATCAGGACAGATCAGCCTGAAGTCAGGACACTCATCTGGCCTGCTCCAGTGTGAGAAAGACCTGCTGGAGAGGCAGAGCAGCAGTGTCACAGCACAAACCATGGAGTCAGACAGAACTTGCTTCCAATCAAAAGTCTGCCACTTTACAGTTTGCTCTGGGCCTTTGATATCTTTATCTGTAAAATGAGGAATAAAAACACACCCTCACAAGGTTGTTGTGAAATGGGGTGAAATAACATATGAACATGCACTACAGTGCCTGGCATAAGCAGCAGTGCCAGGGGCCAGAGGCTTTGGTTTCCAACCATTGATCCCTCTTTTGACTCTTCCCTATATGACTTTGGTCTGCAATTTCAAAACCACTCTCTTATGCTGAGACTTTCCTGGGATTTCACCTCCTGCCTGGAGAAAGACTGGACTGGCTTCTTGGACCTCTTTTACTTGAATCTTTGAAATAGCCTTAGATAAATTTATTCATCGGTTTCCTTGCATTGTGTAAAGTGAAGAGAGGGTAAAGAAGCCAAAATGAGATCATTTTATGACTATTCTGAAAAAATATGTGAAAATTATAAAGTGAAAGAGTCCTACATTTTCAACCTGCAGACGGGTTAGAGCATAGAAAAGGAACTCAGAGATGCCAGTGAAAATTGCTCTAGCCGTGGAGTGAAGTGCTTCATGTGGAAAAACTTTGTTCCTATAATAATAAAAGCGTAATATGCAGATCGACCAAACGGCTGAACAGCTGAATGACTGTCTGGACGACCTTTCAGACGACCTTCTGGATGAAGCTTGGGCTGTGAGGGCCCAGGCAGCTGGGGTTGCGAAGGCCTACTCTTGCACAAATTTCGTGCATTGAGCCTCTAGTTGTCTATAATGTCTTTAAACGATGTATTTTTGCCAATACTTTATTATGAAAAACTTCAAACATATAGCCTAAAACAATTCAGCCTGTTTATGATTAATTAGAATTCAATGTTTGCTTACATAAATTTTTGAGATAAAATATAAAATGTATTTATTTTAGTACAAATTCATTTTTTTTTTTGTATTGAGATAACACTATGCTCAAGAGATTTAAGGACAGTAGCTTTATCCTTGCTTAGACCAAAGTGTTGAAGAAGGAACAGCATTCCCTGGGGCCAGTCTGGGTGATGACAGCAGGAAGTTGAGTGCAAGAGTCTCACAAGAAAGTAGGACAGACTTGGGGGCACAGAATGAGAGCTGCTTGGCCTGGTCTCCTGCCATCTCACCTGGAGATACTGCCTACAATAAATCCAAATACCTTCTCACCAGCCTAAAACTGTAATCTTATTGTACTGCTGCATATGGCTCCCCTGAAACTCCAAACTCAGAGCTGCACTGAGGTCCCTTAGGCTGCCTCCTGCTTCCACCTGGAGGAAGCAGTCCCACTCCCCTACAGAAATGCTCAGACTTGCTCCGCATTTTACACCCTTCTGTAGGGGAAGAAGAAGAGATTTTTTCTCCCTCTTCTAGTCTGTGCTTCACCTTGCCTTTCCCTCAACCAGAACCTGCCTCTTCTCAGAGTGACTGAGAAGAAACATACAGTCCCTTCAGCGAAAGCCTGCTGGCCCCATCCCTCCCTCTATCTCCTGATGTGATCTGGCCTCTGGCTCCAGCAGGACACTCACAAAAAAACACAGTCCACCTGCATTCCCAGAAACTTGGCATACTCTGTCTTGAGCAACACCGAGAGAAGAATGCCTACAAGGGGGTCCCTTGATTGTCACTTATGTTATTAAAAGACTATCTGAAAATATTTTCCAAAATAAAGTTGTTGTTTTTTTGCAGAAGTAAATTCACAAAGTGCCTACATTTTAAAAATCATGTTATTTTCTCAATTTTTTAAACGTCATCAAAGTTTCTAAAAACGCCAAGGCATCCCATAGCATTTATTCATCTCCTTACCTGACAAAGATTTGAAGGCTTCTATATTTAACATATGTTTATAGGAGGTATACAACTACTGTATATGTTGATGATGGTGTAAAATTTGAACCTCTGATAAGTGTCTATTGCCTACCAGGGAACAAAAATGACTGTTTTATAAGCTGCCATATGCAGAAGTGCACATTTTCAGAAGAAGGCAAGGCAAAATGCACCTCTCAGCTCCATAGCCTGCAGAGGCTCAGCTGACTCCTGGATGACATCATCTTCTGTTTTTATATTATTTGTCTGTGCTCTTGCTCATGATTCAAACCTTTTGAGTTAGAAACGCAGTTGCTCCTAGCAGATTCTTGCCCTGTGGGTCAGTGGAGTGTTAGTCTATGAATCAGAACTAAGCTTGAAAGAAAATCCCTTTTGAATCAACACAACAGCCAGGATCTTATGCAAGATTGGAAGCTGTATTTGTCTGTGAACCAGATTAATTCCAAGTCTTGGCCAATGCCCTACCTGGTGGGAAACTCAATGTTAGTCTTTATTGGAGGGGTTTTCTTCCCCCTCTCTGGGTTACACAAACGTCTGAGAAGCTTATGTGATGCTGAGGAAGTAAATGTCTTGTAGACACTGATAAGCTTGTTGCTTAAGTCTGTGTGTCCTTGGAAAGATCCTGCTTTGTGCCAAAGCTGACACCAGTTCTCAGCACAGCCCTCCAAGGTGTACCACAAGTTCACTCTTTTCCAAATACTTCCACATCCTTTCCATTCAGCTACCACCCGCGAAGGCTTCTAGGAGCCTGCCTCCCACTCTACCCAACCCTTGAACACCCACTATAATCTCTTCTATTTAACTTTTTGAAAAGAACTAAACAACAGGGATTGGGGTAGAAGAGATTGTTCAGAAGCTCCTGAAATCAGAGAGGGAAATATAATCAGAAAAATTTTTTTAAATGGCCAGTATTCTTTCCGATTTCTCTAAAGAAGCAAAAGAAAAAATAAAAAAGACACAAATTAGTATTCTTTAAAAAGATGTCTCACTACAACAATACAAGAAGAATTAGCTGTGGCCCATTGAATGGGCTCTGTTTTGGGGGCTGTCCAGCACCTGGGGCATCTGTTATATGGTGGTAGATCAAATACAAATTTCTGTAACCTAGAGCAGTGTGTGGCAA
>PVJC01040403.1:0-15808 GCA_004026665.1 Murina feae
GACCCTCCTGGTTCACAGGTCAAAGCTCAACCATTGAGTCACACCAGCCAGGCAAACCATGGTCATTTTAGAGCTATAGGGTGGGTGGTAAATTCTTCATTGTATATCCTTTAATTTGTTCAATTTTAATTTTTTTTATAATCAATCTATATTCAACTTTTAATATATAAAATTTTATTTTCTAACAAGCCTATTCTTTTTCTCTAAACACAATAAAGGCTGGAGTCCAGATACCAGATATTCAGAGCATTTTCTGCAAGAGGCAAAATTACTCCACTGGAATGGAAGACATAAACCTTGGGACTTCCCCAGCGTTCACAATGACTTATGGGAAAGCTGGTTTGTTCCTGACCCTGCAGGGGTATTTAAACTCAGTCACCAAAACAGCTGACACTTTAAATATTTTCTGTATAAAAATGTGGAATTGTCCATTTGCAACCTACTATGACATCATTCTTCATGAACAGCACCTTTGCTATGTATGATCCACAGTATGAAAAACAAAGACTGCTGTGTGCAAACAATACCTTGGATCACATAGGTATTGATCACTTCCTTAAGTACAAGCGTTGAGTGTGGAAATCAAGATTATGTGAGTGAAATATATTGCTGGAGAGAAATAAACCCATGTAGGTTCCAGCAACCAATCTGCTTAACTCAGTGACAATTATATATAAAACTTTTCAAAATTTCTACATGTATTTTTCACATGTAGGTGTTCCGTTAACAGGTTGTCAGTCTTGTGTTTTGTATTACACTTAAAACATGAATGCCTGAAGAATAAAACAATCATAGATTTTTAATGATTCGCATTGTATGTAGTCCTCCTATGTTCAATATAACAGCAGGTAAACTGATCTCAGGTTTAAAGGATGAAAGAATACCAGTAAGTCTCGCTACAGTAAACTGTGCAACTTAAGGATAATCATTCTTATATTTTTTTATTGTAAAAATCATCAGACTTTCAAATGAATTTAAAAACTTTTTCAACATCTTTTAATGAAAAAGTCTCACATGGTCATGTATAGAATATATCAGCATTTACCACCTGTCATTATTTCATGAAACGCGCCATTGTTGTACGTTTGGGAGTCCTCAAACCCATTCTCTAGGAAGTGTCCATAATTTAAAGGGTATTTTCTCCACTTAAATAAAAAAAATCCATTGTAAGGCTACAAATTATTATATACCAAAGCAATACCTAGTTACATGCTTTTCACAGTCCCATGAAAAAATAATTCAGTTGTTCCTAGTCCCTGATGCAAGGCGCTTCAAAGCACCCGCACAAAACATCCATGTAAACAGCAGTACAGTACATGATTTAAATAACACGACTGACTCCTACACAGCTTGATCCAGACTAAAGGAAAAATAAAATCCATCACAGCCAGCAGCGAAATAGCATGTTAAGATTCACAACAAGGATTTGTTTCTCTTATTATAAAAAAAAGAACAGGGCATGTAACTTTTAGTAAAACACCTTTTGATAAATATTTCCATATTGAAAAGCATGCTCCGTGGGTATAAGTGATCAAGGGGAGGTGCAAATAGCATTTCCAAACACCCAGGTTTATATCTGCCAGGCCTAGAAGCCTGGACCATTTGTAGCACCTTGGAAAATGCATTAGAAAGTCACAAAGGTACATTACTTAAAAACTAACCTTGCATAAGGTTAACTTAGTCCACAGTTACAGAGAACAATGATGCAGAGACAGAAGTTTGTAAGTTACTGGCTTGTGAGATTCAACTAGCAAGAAAATGTCTGTCTTAATTATAGTAGCACATCTCATGTACATAAAGCACCAGTTTAAAAAAGATTACCGAACACCTCCAGCATCTTGCTGCGCAGCCTGAAAATTCATTTCTCATCACTTGCCATGTTACACCCCTAAAGCTGAGGAAGATAAAATTCGGACATTGACAGGTACTAAAAGAGAAAATTAGTTCCTCCCTTAGCGAGTGTATGTCTCTCAAGTAAACACAGATGAAGTAACATTTAAAAGGTCTACTGCGTTCCCTGGGGCCCACCATCCCAGCAGAACAGTTTCTGCCTATCGGAGAACTAACACACAGGGTGAGGAGGCCAAAGCCAGGGTTAAATGCCCTGTCACCTAAGGCCCGGTTGGTCTTGCTGCTGCAAGGCCACACTCTATGTTTGTACTAGAAAGCAACTCTCACCTACGATCACCGCTGGTAAAGAGGCCTGAGTGTGAACAGGACTCCAGACGCTTAACTTCACATGAAAATCAACACGTCTGCCTCTTTACCAGTGGCAACTCTTCTCAACAGCATGCCCTTAGGCATACGAGGGGTAATGGTGTTTCTAGGTTTATGCACCATGAATAATCAAATATAAATATTCAGGCTGTTGCATTTTACAAATTACAGTTTAAAAGTGACTCCCAGAAGAAAATCACTTTCTTCCTCCATGAAAAAGCCTTAATAAAAACGCTGGAATGATGGTTCAAATATAAAAACTCCTATACAAAAAAATCCTAAAGCTCCTTCCAAACTACCTAGGGTCATACAGTTGATTCTACCACACAACTGTACTATGGTTACATCACCAGAGGAAAACACTAATAAAATACTTCAGTTAGCAAAGCGAGGGCCACTTCCTGACAACTGCAATAAAACTGCAGCGTTGCAGCAGGGCTGAGAAGCACCGTGCCTAAGCGAGGTTTCCTCCCTCCTGTTCCTGCATCCCACAGTGATTGCCGAAGGAAGGAATCTGGTCTGCAAATGGCTGGCTCATCCACTGCCCGTTGGGAACATCACTGAAAGCAGATTCTCCATAGTCAGCTGCTGGCGAGGAGGAGGGGGAGAGGGAGAATGTTAGTTTCTTACATTTAAAAGCTTTAAACGATCCAATTAGGGGGTTTTAACTGTCCAGCGAATGAGAACTGTTATTAAAATAGTTAAGCAAGCTTCTTCTTCTTTTTAAAATATATCCTATATAATAAAAGCCCAGCAACCGAATGGTGGAATGACCAGAACAACTGGTCGACTAGCCACTATGGTGCGCACTTATCACCAGGGAGCAGATGCTCAATGCAAGGGCTGCCATCTGGTGGTCAGTGTGCTCCCACAGGGGGCCGATCCTCACAGGCCACGTTCCCCACCAATGCACAAACCCCGCGCACCGGACCTCTGGCATATATATATACATAATTGATTTCATAGAGGAAGGGAGAGGGAGAGATAGAAACATCAATGATGAGAGAGAATCATTGACTGGCTGCCTCCTACATGCCCCCTACTGGGGATTGGGTCCACAATCCAGGCATGTGCCCTTGACTAGAATGGAACTCGGGGCCCTTTAGTCCACAGTCCAACACTCTATCCACTGAACCAAATCAGCTAGAACAAGCAAGCTTTTTGAATACAGTATATTTCTCTTCTATTTTCAGATACCGGACTAATAAATCCTCATTTGTTATTCAAGGAGGAAAATGCAACTAAGATGACTTACTGTAGTCAGTGACTTAAAGGGACTGTAAGTCTGTGTAAACATTAAATAACCATCACGTTTTCTCTACGAATCACTAACCAGATTTTTATGTAATAATTCCCATTCTTCAATAATTTACTCTTTTTAAAAGAACCTCCCGTCCCCCTCAATCCTGACAAAAGCAAGCCTTTGCGAGAACAAGCACAGGGAGGGGACATACTTAGCCCATTGGAGGAGAAGCCGCAAGGTTCCCCATTGCACGGATTTGCACCATAAGCTCCACCATACGCTGCTTCATAACCCGGATCGTATTTTTCTTCCTTAACAGCCATCTTCTTTGCATCCTCTGTGCAGGAGGGTGAAAGATTTAAAGCTGGCTTTGTATAATAATTTTAAAAGACAGCTTTATCCAGAAATCATGAAGAAGAAATCTTTTCCTTGAATATTCATGTACACTGAGATACATCTTTTGCTATGTATGACCTTTGCACTCTTTGTAACATATGCTACATTAACTCATAAGAATTGTTACAGCCTGTAACATTTAATTTTGGGTGGGTTACAATGTTTCTTATATCCTCGATATCTGTAAGAGTACCGGGGAAGGCCTTAGTAAAAGGAGATTCTAACAGTGACCAGCAGCCATTATCAGAGCGCTGTGGCTGCAAATATAACTGCTTTCTCTTCTGCTTTTAAATCCACAAGATACTTTTTGGAGCGTATACAGACATGAAATGAAGACAAGGAGCAATAACGGGGACACACCTTGGGCAAGCTGCAGGTCAAATGTATACTGAACTTCCTGAATGTCTGTGTTTCGTTCAATGCCTTTCAATTGATCTCTTAAGTCTTTCAACTTAATGTAGTAATGAACTTTGTCCTGGGCTCGGGGAAACTGAGCACATCTTGCACTGGATGACGGCATCACATAGCAGAGCTGGAACCATAAAATTTGACCGTTATAGAAATCTGTTCAATCCACTCCTATTGAGATAGAAAATCTGTCTTTCTTTGGGCTCATGACTTGATACTTCTCACTTTTAGCAGTATATGCGAAGTTAATAAAGTGGTTGTATTTTTCTCTTCATAGCTTAAATTACAATGGATAGAACAAATAAAAAAAGTCAACTAGCTAGAAAAAAAAATCCACATTGAGCTGATCTGCAAATATAATTGTAAGGACTTACAGTTTCTGTGTCTGGGATCTTGTGGGGTTGAAGTCCAAATTCTAAGTTCTTAACCTTTACTCCAAAAACTTCTTTACTAAAAATTTCATAAATACCTAAAATGAAATGCAAACATATTTACATTGTCCACAATGTTAGCAAAGAAAAATGATAAAATTTAAAAGCAAATCTTACATTTTCCATTAAACACTGCTATTCGTGGCTGATATTTCTGTAATTTCTGCACTAGAATACGTCCTCCTTCACGAAATTCTTTACTAAAATTAAATTAAAAAGTCATCATAATGTAAGTATGGCAATATTTATAATATACTATAAATTCAGATAGCTTTCCAAGAAAGATCAAGTCACATACTGTTTGTCAAGTTCAGCTTGAACTAGACACATATGGTATTCCTAGAGTGTATAAGGCACCAGCATGGACAAGCTTCCGTCTATAAAAATAAATGTTATGTAATCACCTGGAGAGGTCCTTGCTGCCTGGTGTTGTCCTTTCCACCATATTGGTAAATCCAATACCATATTTTCCTGGTAAAGTGTGATCGTCCATATGGTTCAGTTGGACCTCACTCAGTCCTGACATAAACAGACACTTCCCTGTGAGAAAGAGAGTTTATTTATTCCCATAGAAGATCAAAGGTTTCTTTTTGCCCTATGGGTTGATGTAGTAGTCTATTTTTTAAAAAATTGTTTTGCTCTTTTCTTTTTTTATATTTTATTGATTTTTTTACAGAGAGGAAGGGAGAGGGATAGTGTTTGAAACATCCATCAAGTGCCTCCTGCACACCCCCTACTGGGGATGTGCCTGCAACCAAGGTACATGCCCTTGACTGGAATTGAACCTGGGACTATTTAGTCCGCAGTCTGACACTCTATCCACTGAGCCAAACCAGTTAGGGCATGCTCTTTTATTTTTTTTATAGTTGACAGTAGTATAGCTGACCCCCATTTACTCCCCTCCACCCAGTGTCCACCCCACCCCAGACCATTACCACATTACTGTTTGTCTCCATGGGCTGTGCATGTACACATTCTTTGATTAACCCCTTCCAGTCTCCTTCCACCTTCCTCCCCTCTGAGATCTGTCTATTAGTTTATACCCTATTCTTGAAATTTAAAAAAAAAGCACATATTATAACATAGATCAAAAAACATATCAAGCAATTACTGTGTGGTAGGTACTATGATAGGCCCTTTGCCTGTATTATCTCATTTAATTACCATACTTATGAGATATGACTATTATCATTCCCTTTTCATAGGGGAGTTAAGATAAAGGCCTGTCAAGAATACACATCTAGTCAGTACAGGAAACTTTGAAACAGCTCTCCTTTCTAATCATTGGTGATATCACCACCTGCCCGGGAATACCTCAAACAGGTAAACAAAACATACACTGATGGGCTTGAGAGTGGAGAAAATGAAAAGTTCAAAATTCCCTAGGAAAAAACTTTTTAAATAATGGAGAAAATATGCCATTCATTCCCTAAACACATTACTATAAGTTGCCCTAAATACTTTTTAATTTTTTATTTATTTATTTTTTTAGAGAGAAGAGAGAGGGAGAGTTAGAAACAATGAGAGAGAAACATCCATCAGCTGCCTCCTGCATGCCCCCTACTGGGGATGGGCCCGCAAACAAGGTACATGCCCTTGATTGGAATCCAACCTGGGATCCTTCAGTCCGCAGGCGACGCTCTATCCACTGAGTGACACCAGTCAAGGCTGCCCTAAATATTTTTTGTTACTCTTAGATCATTCACTAGCATTTCCCAAGGGCCTACAGCATGCCTTGTTCCATTAGGCATACTGGTAAGACAACTCATATATAGGACGATTCAATATTTATACATAGTTTTAAAGCTCACTCGACAAGTATGAAGGTCTTTAATACTATTTTCTGCTAGATATGGAGTTTCTGTACAGAATGTCTCCAATCACAGCATTTCTTTTTTTTTTAATTATTTGTTAAAATCTTCATTGTTCAGATTAATACAGTTGTTCCTCTTTTCCCACCCCATAACTCCCCTCCTCCCAGTTCCCACCCTACTGTCCTTATCCCCCTCACCCTTACTGTCCTCATCCATAGGTGTACAATTTTTGTCCTGTCTCTTCTACACCCCTAACACCCTTTTCCTCCTGAGAATTGTCAGTCCACTCCTTTTCTATGCTCCTGATTCTATTCTATTCACCAGTTTATTCTGTTCATCAGATTTTTTATTCACTTGATTTTTAGGTTCACTTGTTGATAGATATGTATTTGTTGTTCATAATTTTTATCTTTACTTTTTCTTCTTATTCCTCTTCTCAAAGGATACCTTTCAGCATCCTATATAATAAAGAGGGAATATGCAAATTGACCGTCACTCCCGTCAATTTGCACCCACAGCTGAGGCTAAGTACCCATAATGAGCCTTAAGGAGCAATCAGCAGGGACCGAGGCTGCGCGCCTACCCACCTCCTGCATGGGGCTTGACAGGTGACCTCAGGTCGTGCCTTCCACCCACAGGGCTTGACAGGAGACCTCAGGCTGCTCCCCCTGCCCTGGCACCAGGCCAGAAGAACTCAGGCTGCACCCTCTTCCCTGGTGCCAGGCTGTGCCCCCCACACAGCGGGACTTGATGGAGGCCCTCAAGGTGTGCCCGACGCCCTGGTGCTGGGCCAGAGGACCTCAGGCCATGCCCCCCACCCCAGCACCAGGCCAGGGGACCTCAGGCTGTGCCCTCTAACCCGGCGCCAGGCTAGGGGATCATAGGCGACTCCCTCCGCTCAGCAGGTCCTGATGGGGGACCTCAGGTTGTGCCCCCCTGCCCTGGCACCCAGGGGATCTGAGGCTGCACCCCCCTACCTGGCAGGGCTTGACAGGGTGGGACTGGCTGGGTCTGAATCTAGTCCAATGAAGGGGGGCCATCCAGGTTTGGGTCTCGAGCGATTTTGAGGTGCACATGGGTGGTTGAAGACTTGACTCTGGGTTCCATGGTGCACCCCAGACTCTGACAGGAGGAAGATTTTCATATACGTTTTACTCATTTTCTTTAATCTCTGACACTTCTATTATAGAGAAAGGGCAAATAGTAATATTAAAATATTTCCTCTAATTAATCCCCTTTTAATGTGCACGAATTTCTTACACTGGGCCACTAGTTTCATATAATACTGGTTGGGTGGTGATGAACTCCTTTAGCTTTTTCTTGTCTGTGAAGCTCTTTATCTGACCTTCAATTCTGAATGATAGCTTTGCTGGGTAAAGTACTCTTGGTTATAGGTTCTTGCTATTCATCACTTTGAATATTTCTTGCCACTCCCTTCTGTCCTGCAAAGTTTCTGTTGAGAAATCAGCTGACAGTCGTATGGGTGCTCCCTTGAGGTAACTGACTGTTTTTCTCTTGCTGCTTTTAAGATTCTTTGTCTTTTGCCCTTGGCATTTTAATTATGATGTGTCTTGGTGTGGTCCTCTTTGGATTCCTTTTGTTTGGGGTTCTCTGCACTTCCTGAACTTGGAAGTCTATTTCTTTCACCAGGTAGGGGAAGTTTTCTGTCATATCGTCAAATAGTTTTTCAATTATCTTGCTCTCTCTCTTCTTCTGGCACCCCTATAATTCTGATGTTGGTATGCTTGAAGCTGTCCCAGAGGCTCCTTACACTATCTTTATATTTGTGGATTCTTTTTTCTTTTTGCTTTTCCGGTTGGGTGTTTTTTGCTTCTTTGTATTTAAAATCTTTTATTTGATTCTTGCGATCCTCTAGTCTGCTATTGGATCTCTGTATATTATTCTTTATTTCAGTCAGCGTATGCTTAATTTCTCGCTGGTCCTTTTTCATATCCTTGAGGGTCTCACTAAATTTATTGGCAGTCTGTAGAAAGTTCTTGAAAAACCTTATAACTGTGGTTTTGAACTCTATATCCAATCGTTTGCTTTCCTCCATTTCTGTCATTTGTGACCTGTTTCTTTGTCTCCCCATTTTGGCTGCTTCCCTGTGTTGACAGAGTAGCTTTCTGTGCTAGGTGTCCTATAGGGCCAGTGGCTCAGCCTCCCCAATTACCTGAGGTGGACACTCTTGGTGCACCCCTTTGTAGGCTTTGTGCACAGTCTTGTTGTAGCTAAGCCTTGATTGTTGTTGGTATCACTGAAAGGAATTGACCTCCAGGCCACTGGCTATGAGAATCAGCTGTATCTACAGTGGGAGAACTTCTGTGCTGGAGACACCCTTATGGGGCAAGACTTGCTTCGTGGAGCTTTGGTGCTCACTGAGTCTGCCCCCTGAGTGAGTCCCTTATGTATCTGAGGAGTTGTATTCTGGATGGTCCCACTCAGACCACTGGGTACACTGGCTCTTGGATCTCTAAGGAGATGCTAATTTGCTGAGGCTACCCAGCCTTTTATATGCAAAATCCTTTGCTGGCAGCTTGGGTGGGGTGGGGTCTCGGGGAATCAATAGGGCAGAGCAAACAGCTATGGCTGATTCTCATCCCTGCCCTGAGAGGCACCAGGTTCTCAGTGTCCCATGGTATTCGCTGCAAGCTACGCTAACAGAAAGCCGCTCTGGATTTTCTCCCGGTGCTAAACAGTCCAACTTCTCCCCGTATGAGTCTGAGTCCCCTGAAACTCGCCCAGAACTGGAGCTCAGAGCCGCCAGGAGCTTGTGACTCCCTCCGGAATGAAAAAGAACTGTGTCCTCAGTCGCCAGGCCTCTCTGCGAGCCCTTTCCGTGTGCACCTCTGTACCTTTACAGTTTGCTTCTGCACCTCCTCCGAGTCTCTGTGTTTTTCTCTTTTTAGTTGTAGAACTTTCACTAAGCCAACCTGTGGTTCTGCGTGGTGTCCATTTTTTCTTTTTGTTGTGGTTTTGAAATGGCTGTGCGAGGCAGCAAATTCAGGTGTTTACCTATGCCACCATCTTGATTTCCAATCACAGCACTTCTTAACTTGACTGCCAATGAGCAAGCATTTCATCTCTCCTAGAAATGCAATGGCAATAAGCAGAAATCTGCAAGGGTCAGTGTTCTGTCTGCACTGGCTCAGCGATGCACTATTGCTGCTACGTCAATAGGTAACAACTCAAAAACTCCTTTTAAAAGTAGTAACACTCATTTGAAACAATCCAAAGAAGGAAGTACTCCTTTTCATGGCCCTCCCCTCTTGGAAACCAAGTGACATATCATTCCAAACCTTCTTTGTGTATACACACACAGAAAACATGTATGTATATTGACACACAAATGCAATCTCTCCTATAAAAAACACAATTTGGTTTAAAAAACAACAACCCAAACTATTAACACAGGTATCTAGTTTAAAATTATAGTAACAATAAAAAAAAAAGTAATCACTTACAAAAATGGTTTCCAGGTCCAGGGTAATGATGCCCTTTGTAAGCAGCCATCAGTCCCGGGTTTATACCAATCTAAAAAAAATGTCCATACATTTTAGTAGGGTGTAAGGGTGACAGAGTGGTGGACAAAATTGAATTTATTAAAATACAAGTGTAATCTGACTTCATACGCAGTATTGTTTATCAGTTACCTCCTCTGGATCTGAACAAAGTACTCCAGTCTGAGGAAAGAAATTTTCCTTTATATTATAAGTTTTGCTGTTGTTTGTAAAACCAGTTTGATTCCCTCATACCTCCAGGCCCCACCCCCACCCATTGGGTTGGAAAGAAAGGCTCTGGAGCCATCGGTCAGTCAGAGCCCAGGTCCAGCCACAAGTCTCCTTCTCAATTCTCAGCAAGTAGCTGACTCCACAACATCTGCACAACCGTCTGCATGCTGCTTCTTACAGTTACAGAGAAAAATCAAAGTTTAAAATCAGTGTTATCATTCAGGGGGAACTCAGATGTCATGCAGTCTGAGTTACATGGATTATTTAACCTAATTGAAACCCTATGAGAGAGGCACTATTATCACCCATTTCACTAAGGAGAAAACTGGTGTTCAGGAAAGTTAAGGCTTGTCTAGGGTCATATGCATGTGGCAGGATTGGACACCGGACAGCCCTACTCTGGAGCCCACCCTCTCAAACACTCCCCAGTAATACGACCTCATGAAGGTGACATCATGTACTACCAAAAGGATTCTCAGAAACGGTTCTTTTCAGCAAAATCATTTGCAAGGATAAAGGGTGAGTTAACCCACCAATGCTATTTATAAAACCCAATGAGGACAGAAATCCTTACAATCACAATGTCCAGATTGAAGGTCAAAATGTCCGGGAGCGTCTTGGTCAAAAGTTCAGCTTCTGAAACACCATTAAATCGGTCGACTTTTCTTTTCACTTTAAACGTGTCTGTAATTTTTTCTTGTTTTTCTTTTGATTTTGCGGACTTGGCAGACTTCTTGGCCTTGGCGGGCTCTTTGGCCTCGGCGGGCTCTTTGGCCTTGGCAGGTTTCTTGGCCTTGGCGGGTTTCTTGTCCTCGGCGGGTTTCTTGGGTTCCGCTGGTTTTTTTGGTTGTCTTGTTCTGGGTTTTCTTTTCCTTCCTTTGGGAGCCTCTGAAACACAATGATTTCCAGGATGTGATGCAGAAAACCGCAATTGCAAAGCCTAGGCAATTTTGCCAGAAAAGCCACCCTATTAGATCATGAGATATTCCAGAGCAGGATCCATGTCCTTTTTTAAAACTATGTTTTAGTCCTAACTAGTTTGGCTCAAAGGTCCCAAGTTCGATTCCGGTCAAGGCCATGTACCTTGGTTGCGGGCACATCCCCAGTAGGGAATGTGCAGAAGGCAGCTGATTGATGTTTCCCTCTCATCGATGCTTCCAACTCTCTATCCCTCTCTCTTCCTCTCCGTAAAAAATTAATAAAATATATTTTAAAAAATAAAAAAATATATGTTTTATTGATTTTAGAGAGAGGAAGGGAGAGAGAAAGAGAGAGAAATATGCATTGGCTGCTTCCTGCACACTTCCTGGGGATCGAGCCTGCAACCCAGTTATGTACCCCAACCAGGTATTGAACCAGAGACACTTGGGTGCGTGGGACCACACCAAACTAGTAAAGCCATACCAGCCAGGGCAGGATCCACATTTCCTCCTTCTCCCCCACAAACCTACAGTGCCTGGCAGATACTAAGTACCTAAAAAGTGGGTTAAAGTTTTTAACACTAGCCAAGCTGGCATCGCTCAGTGGTTGAGCGTTGATCAATGAATCAGAAGGTCGAAGTTC
This sequence comes from Murina feae, assembly GCA_004026665.1. NCBI lineage: Eukaryota > Metazoa > Chordata > Mammalia > Chiroptera > Vespertilionidae > Murina > Murina feae. The sequence continues at coordinate 11,804 of PVJC01040403.1, forward strand.
AATTCCTGGTCAGGGCACATTCTTGGGTTGTGGGCTCGATCCCCAGTAAGGAAGGTGCAGGAGGCAGCCAATCAATGATTCTCTCTCATCACTGATGTTTCTATTTTTCTCTCTCCCTCTCCCTTCCTCTCTGAAATCAATAAAAAAAAAATTTTTAACACTAAAATAGAACTAAAATTCATCATTAAACCCTTTCTTAAATAAGTTGGCCAATCCAATAGCTGCTTTTCTATGCTCTCCTGGTGCAACTACCTTGTTCAGGTGCTTGAGCAGGAGCTGGCTCTGGAACTTCCGCTGGCATCTGCTGTGTGTCCATAACTTCCATGTTAGGAGCCTCGGCCATCATTTGTTGAAATGGAAATGGGTAAAAAGCTTGAGCTTGCTGAAGAGAATAGCTGAAAGAACAATTAAATTCAGATAAGAGGGTAAAATTACCCAAATGTAAGTTTAAATAATCAGCTGTAAATAACTTTTCAGGATCCAAATATTTTGAAATCAGAATGTGTTTTTTATTTAGAGTTGACAACAGGTGCAAAGTGAGGAGGAAGATCTAGTCTCATATGTACACACTCACCCAACCTTTACTAACCAACGCTAATTCACTCTCACAGTGTTTAATGGCAAGATGTGTCCTCAATACAACTTACCAGTCCGTCAAGTCAGCTTGCACTTTCCCTGAGATGAGGTCATGGAAACTTCTAGCAGGGAGACACAAAAGGCCAACAAGCCCACACAGGAACACAAAAACAATTTGTGTTACTATCATCAGTATTAAATCCTCTTGTCCCTCTAATCTAACCTTCCCCTGGCCTAACTTCCCCCCAGTTTTGAGATAACATGCGTAAGTTAAAGATGTACAACATGTTGATTTGATACACTTACATCCAGGGTGGGGCAAAAGTAGGTTTGCTGTTGTGAGTACACGAAACACAGTTTATTCTTGTATTATTATTTACTAGAGGCCCAGTGCATGAATTCGTGCACCTTGAAAGAAACTGTGGGCTGTGAGGCTGCAGTGGGCACAGGGGCAGGTCTTGGCCCATCCTCGGCACCCCTGCCCAGCCTCTCCCGCTGTGGCCCCCTAGTCCCTGTCTACTGGCAGCCCTGCTCCCACTGCTCCCACACGCTGATAACGCTGGCCCTGCTTGTACCCACTGATGGCGCAGCGCAATTGGGGCTGGTACCAGCAGTGGGTGCGAGCGGCAGCTGCTGACCCAATTGCTCCTCAGGAGCAAGGGGAGGTGGAGAATCCCTCAGGGGCAACCGGAGCTGGCAGCCACTGTTTGCACCTATTGATGGCACAGAGCAATCGGGAATAGTGCCAGGTGCTGGTAGTGGGTGCAAGTGCCAGGTGGGACCGCGGTGTGCGGAAGCAAAAAACTTTCAGTAACCACCAGAGGCTCATCCTGATGACAGTGACTGGTGCCACGTCTCAGTCTGGCAACCCCGCTCATCTCCTGCCCCATCCTGCCGCAGCCGACGCCTGCTATGTTCCGTGCTCTGCCACCTGCTGCCGATGCCCGCCATGTTCCGCACGCACCCCCTGTGGTCAGTGCACGTCATAGTGACCTGTTGTTCCGCTGTTCGGTCTAGTTGCATATTAGTCTTTTATTATATAGGATTAATAGAGGCCCGGTGCACAAAATTCATCCATGGGTAGGGTCCCTAGGTCTGGCTGGCGATCAGGGCTGATCGGGGCCTTCTGGCTGCCAGCCAGGGCCTTCCTTCCTTGGCTGCTGGCCGCTGGCTGGGGCCTTCCTCATTCCATGCCACCCCCTGGTGGTCAGCACATGTCATAGCGAGTGATCGAATTTCTGGTCTCCCGGTTGAACTCCCCAGGGAACACTTTGCATATTAGCCTTTTATATGTAAAGATTATATATATAGATTATTATCTCACTTTATATATGAACAATTATAAACCTACTTTTGCCCCACCCTGCATTGTACAGTGCTGACCACCATGGAACGAACAGCCTTAGCTAACACCTCCATCATGTCACATAATTACCATATTTCTTTTTTGTAGTGAGAACATTTAAGATCTATTCTCTTAGCAATCTTCAAGTAAATAATAACATGGCAATGCTATACATCAGTCCCCAGAACCTGTTCATGTTTTCTTAAATTTATTGAATTTATACAGATTTCAAGTGTACAATTCTATAAGACAACATCTGAATGTTGTGTGGTTGCCGCCCTCGGTCAAGTCTCCTTCCATTTATCCTCCCCTTTACCCTCTTCTACCTGGAAGCTTGTGCTCTTTACCAGCATCCCCCCATTCCCACTCCTCTTCCAATCTAAAGTTCTCCTGGTTTCTTTGCCTATTTACTTATTTACTCACTGGATCTGTTTTTTAATTGTTGCTGGGTTTTTGCTTTTCTGTCACTAAGTGAGGATTAGAAATGAATATTGTGCCTATGAATTTATGGAGAAAAAACCACTTTAGACCTGTCTTCTGAACATGATTTAAGCTTTGTTCAAAGTATTGTGTTCAATGTCAGGGACAGAGGCCTTCACAGAAAACAATTTCCCAAAAATATTTCTGATGGCCATAAACCATCCCAAGCTGCTGCATCAGCACAAAACTAGGGAAGAAAACACAATTTATGAAACCCACGTTACAACATTGCCAAGTAATGCCACAGGATATGCAGGAGGAGGAAAAACACTAGGAAACAAAGTGAATGAGTACTGTTTACTATGTACTGGGGCAAGATACTCCACTTACTAGTTTTCTTTCTCTTTGCATGTGGAGAAAGAAGACAGGGAGCTCAGACAGCAGAAATTAAAAAGGCAAACTATTATACTTTAAGCATGTCAACTTTTTTTAAAAATATATTTTATTGATTTTTTTACAGAGAGGAAGGGAGATAAAGAGTTAGAAACATCGATCAGCTGCCTCCTGCACACCTCCTACTGGGGATGTGCTCGCAACCAAGGTACATACCCTTGACCGGAATCGAACCTGGGACCTTTCAGTCTGCAGTCCTATGCTCTATCCACTGAGCCAAACCAGTTAGGGCTAAGCATGTCAATTTTATAGTACCTAAATCGTATCTCAATAAAATGATTGTAAAAGAAGGCAAACTAAAGCATTCCCCTGAAAAAGTATAAAAGTGAGACATGTCCTAGCTGGTTTGGCTCAGTGGATAGAGCGTCAGCCTGCGGACTGAAGGGTCCCAGGTTCGATTGCGGCCAAGGGCATGTACCTTGGTTGCGGGCACATCCCCCGTGGGGGGCATGCAGGAGGCAGCTGGTCGATGTTTCTCATCAATGTTTCTAACTAACTCTCTATCTCCCTTCCTCTCTGTAAAAAATCAATAAAATATATTTTAAAACAAATAAATAAATAAAAGGCTGAGACAGACACAAGGGAAGAGTCTACCTACCCATGGGTGGCTGGGCTAGAATATTAGATTTGCAAAGAAAACAGGGGTTCAATCCCATGTTATCAATGGATAAACCACTGGAGAGGCATTTTAACATCAAGCTATCTTTCAGGGTAAGTTGATTTTAAAAGATTAAGAATTAGTGCCCTGGCCTGTGTGGCTCAGTTGATTGAGATCATCCCATGCACCAAGAGGTTGCAGGTTCAATTCCTGGTCAGGGCACATGGTAGGGACTGCAGGATCAATCCCCAATAAGGGGCATGCAGGAGGCAGCCGATCAATGTTTTTTTTTTTCTCTCTCTCTCTCTCAAAAAAAGAAAATCAATAAAAACATATTTTAAAAAATAAATTAAAAGGTTAAGAATAAGACAGATATTAAACTATACCTTGAGAGTTTTATTTCTTTAAATATACTGTTCTCAAATTATGTAAAAAAATAAATATGATATAATGATTTAGGAATCATTAACATGAGACAATACTATGCAGCTCCTATAAAGTAAATGTACCGATATTCTTTAAAAGAATACAAAACCTCTGATATGTTTTAAAGTGGAAAAGAATACAAAATATCATTGTAGCCCTGACTGGTTTGGCTCAGTGGACAGAGCGT
>PVJC01040404.1:0-15821 GCA_004026665.1 Murina feae
CATTTGTGACCTGTTTCTTTGTCTCCACATTTTGGCTGCTTCCCTTTCTGATTTAGGCGATCACTGCGAGGAATTAACCTCTAAGCCACTTGGTTATGAGAGTCAGCTGTGTCTACAGTGGGAGAACTTCTGTGCTGGAGACACCCTTATGGGGCAAGAGTTGTTTCAGTGGGGCTTTTATGCTCACTGCATCTGCCCCCGGTGTGTTCCTTGTGGATCTGTTTTGTTTAGGTTAGTCCCACTCTGGCCACTGGGTTAGGCTGGCTCCTGTATCTTTAAGGAGGTGTTGATTAAGCCTTTGCCTTAGGCTACTCAGTCTTTTATATGCAAAAGCCTCTGACACAGCTTGGGAGGGGCGGGGCCACGGGGAGTTTGCAGGGCAGGGTGGAGCAAATAGCTATGGCACTTCTTGGCCCTGCGCTGAGAGACACCAGGTCTCTGTGTCCCACGGTAATTGCTGCAAGCAACATTGAGAGAAACCCACTTTGGATTTTCTCCTGGTGCCAGTCAGTCCCCCTTCTCTGGGTGTCTGGGTCCTCGGAAACTCGCCTGGAACTGGAGTTCAGAGCCGCTGGGAACTTGTGGCTCTCTCCGTTTTGGAAAAGAACCGCGTCCTCTGGCGCCAGCCCTTTCCCCGAGCCCCGTGCACGTGCCTCCGTACCTCTGCACTTTGCTTCTGCTGCTCCTCTGAGTCTCAGACTCTTTTCTAGTTGTAGGATTTTCACTCAGCCAGCCTTCCGGTGGGTGCGAGTGGTGTCCGTGTGTTCTTTTCGTGGTTTTTCTGAAATAGTTGTTCACGGCTGCATTTACGGTGTTTACCGTATGCCGCCGTCTTGTTTCTCCCTTTTCCTCTTTCTTTCATTTCATCTTTTTGTTTCTGTTTTCTACCTCCTTTCCATCCATATTCCATCTCTACCTATTTCATTTAGAACTGCATCAAATGGTTTTCCTGGGAAAGGAGACATAACATGGGACTTGCTCTTCCTCCACAGGACCAGACCCTGTAACCATTCTGCACCCTTGGCCTGAGGGATTCCTTCCTCTCTTCTCCCCTCGGGCTTCCTACTCATGCTGGAAGGCGTGACAAAATTTAATTGTCTTTAAACAACTTCTGCCAGTCTCATCAGAGAGAATGGATCATTTCTTTGCGTTGAGCCTTTCCCATATAGTGAAAACATCTATTCTAGCACCTATCACAAGGTGCTAGAACACATATTAACACATATTATGTACAGATATTAACATTAGAATGTTAATATGTGTTCTCGTGCCTCTTTTCAGCTTGTACCTTCCTAAGACTAATTGTTATAACATGTTCATCCAAGTATTCACAGTTCCTCACATATTGTAGGTGCTCAGAATTTGAATAGATGAATGAAAACATTAAGGAATTAAGACAGTTGAGATTTTGTGGCTATATATACTTTATATTGTTATTTGAATACATTATTTAAATGCTAAATAAAGAAATACAGGATTAATTTCCTAAAATTCAAATGAGACAAATCTAAAGAAAACTCTTTTTTCTCCTAACTTGCCTTACTTGTTCATGGGAAGAAAAAAATAAATAAAAGGCCTTACAGAAACTGAAATAATGCTTTCACACTATTAGCTGTGACTCTGTGTATGTAATGTGGTGAATTAAGTTGAATTCTGACTAGAATTTATTTTACTACATAGCATTATCTTTTTTTGTATTCATTTCAACTTCTCTTGTATTTTCTAGAATCATTTCATTCAGTGCCAGCGCATCTGATTGGACTGGAAAACATGAAATGTGTAGCTTCAAAACACAGCTGGAGCCAATGCCATTCTGCAGCCAGCTGGCACAAGCCATTGCTAAAGAAAGCAGCTGACTTCTGTTTTGATAGAGTAAGCATTCCAACGTGTGCTGCTTGTAATTCACTCACCATCCAACAAACAAATTGGTCTAGAAAAGAAATATATCAGCCCTTGAGAGGAACAGGATTGATTGATAAAGGAACTGTCACCCTCTCCTGCTTATGGTGCATACTGTACTTCTGATGCCTTTAGCAAAACAAGTTTTCATCACTTGTAGAATTTTCATTCCAAGACAGAACAATTTGACATTTTTTAGGATTCAAGAAAGGAGAGGGTAGAAAAAAACTCAGACAATGTATTTTAGCTATTATATCTATCTATCTATCATCTATCTATCTATCTATCTATCTATCTATCTATCTTCTTTATCTATCTATTCCTACCCATCCCTCTCTTTATCCATCCATCTACTTCTTCACTTATCCAACTAATCCTCTATCTGTCTAATTTCTGTAAATCTATCAATAGTTCTATCTGTCCCTTTATATATCCAACCCTTTCCCATCTCTCTATATATGTCTACCTATCATATTTCCATCTATTCTCCTATCAATTGATTTATCCACCCATTATCTATCTATCTATCTATCTATCTATCTATCTATCTAATCTATCTATTATTTCATTATCTATCATCTACCATGATCTTTCCCCCCTGTAATATCAGGAACAGGTTTTCATTCAAACTTTGCTTAAATTTCCCTAAGAACAAAAACTATCATTATACCTGGTAGCCAATTATTTAATTGCCCACATCTACTTAGAAAGGTAACTGCATTTTTATGATGTCCATTCATTAGTATGGCTTCACTCTCCAGAGCAGTACAAAATGAGTCTAGTACCCCTCTCAATTGAAAAATCTCCAGATAGATGAAGATGAGAGCATACCTCTTTTATTTAACCCTTTTATTCACTAGCCTAAACACACATCCTCACAGGATGCAGCATGCTAATGTTATATATAATTCTTTCCTACACACCCACAAAGATCATCACTCTCATGGTATTTAAATTACTCTGCCAGATTTAGAAACAAAATAAAAATCTTAGAAATGTGGGTTATATTACTGTAAATCCATTTCCTAAATATTGATGCTAATACACACATATGTATGTGTGTTTAATTGACAAGCTTGAAAATGTCCCTTTTCACTTACCCACTTATATTATTTGTTTATTGCTGTCTAATAAATTGTTACAATCATAGCAACTTAAAAGACCACACTTTTTATTATTTCAGAGTTTCTGTGAGTGAGGAATCTGGACTCATCTTAGCTGGGCCCTCTGCTTAAGATTCCCAAGGATGCAATATTTGTCACATGCCTCATGATTTCCCACTGAATAGATTTAGAATTCCAAACCCGTTTTAAAAATGTATAATCCATTTTAGGTTTGCTAAGCATTTAGTTACATTTTAGCTTAAATTTCCCCCTCCCACAGTGTTGTTGGTATAATGTAAATATTGTATAATCTTACCTTACAGAATTCTTAGTGTGCTACTGGTATTGACTGATTTTTCCATTTGCTTAGGCTCACAATATGCATTAATACAAATTTAACACTAATGCATAACTCTGATTCTTAGCAATATATGCAGTATAGAATTTTAATAAAGAGATTAACATTTTAATATCCAAGGCAGATATGCTTTATGCCAGGAAAGTACATAGCAATTCTATTATGTTTTGCCCTATCTTCTGGGAGCATTTTGGGTTACTCAGGATAACAAGTCTTCATTTCCATTAGATCCACTTGGTACTTGTCCTATCTTTATTGAGTCACTCTACTTGTCCTCAATATATAGTAATAATCTCATTTCCCTTCCATAATCAAGACGGTGATGTACTGAGTGTTTAGGGCCCATATAAATGTATGTAGGAACTAGAGCTGTCTATAAACAAGACATTCCTGCATCAAGAGCATGGCTGGGATCCTGCTCTCAGAATCCCTAGCCTTCAGAAGTGAGAACTAAATGTTTGTTGTTTAAGCCATGTACTCTTTGGTGTTCTATTACTGTAGCCCACACTGATTAAGACATAAATTAATCACTTTGGCCAGAAAAGTAACTCCCTTATTTGCATCTTTGATTCATGGGAAACCCAATGTATCCAGGAAGCAGTTTAATGAAATGATGGCTATATTTCCTAGTGGAAATCTTTCTTCCTTGGGAACTAGAACCTCCAAATTCACTAGATGATGGAGACAAGGGAAAAACAACCACCACAAAAAATCAAGAACATAAATAGGTTATTATGTACTACAGGCCCAGTGCACGAATTCATGCATGGTGGAGTCCTTTGGCCTGGCTGGTGATCAAAGCCTGTTGGGGGCCCAGATGGCCAGGGGGAGGGACTGCAGGAAGTTGGCCAGTAGGCCCCCTAATTGGGGCCATAGGGAGGCCATCTGGGTGGAGAAGAGGGGGGAGAGGCCTTGGGAAGTTGACTGGGGGAGGGAGGGGCAGTGGAAGATTGGCTGGTGGGGTAGGGGAGAGGCTTTGGGAGGTTGGCTGATTCAGGGGAAGGGCCATGAGAGGTTGGCCAGGGGTAGGAGCCACAGGAGGTTGGGTGACAAGGGGGAAGGGCTATGGGAGGTTGGCCAGCAGGCTCTCCCCACTGGGGCCAATCAGCGAGGCCATCCAGGGAGATGGACTGGGGGAGCTTCTGCATTGAGAATCTTCCCCCTGGTGGTGGTCAGTGTGTGTCATAGCGACTGGTCAACCAGTTGTTCTGGTCATTATAGTTATTTGGTCATAAGGGTCACTTAGGCTTTTATATCTTATATAATAAAAGCCTAATATGCGAATCAACCAAATGACAGAATGACCAGAAGAATGACCAGTCACTATGATGCTCACTGACCACCAGGGGGCAGATGCTCAGTGCAGGAGCTACTCCCAGCTAGTAGGCCCCAAGTCAGCCAAAGCAGGTGCCAGCTGGGGGAAGACAGGGGGAGGCAGAAACCTGATCACCCTGTCAATTGCCCCACAGCCTGCAGATCAGCACTAACCACTGGCCAGGCTTAGGGACCCTATCTGTGCATGAATTTCATGCACTGAGCCTCTGGTATATAGATAATTGGAGCCATTTCTACATTCACTTCTTAGTACCCATTTCCTTCAATACTGTCTAAGGAAAAAGTGCCATATATTGGTTGCTAGCTTAAAATCTATACCATATTCTATTAGGTAACACCCCATCCTCTCAAAATGACATTGCTTGGGTAATATCATCACTGAGCTTTCAATAGGTCATCCCACCCTTTTCTCAGATAGACTGCTTCAGTGTTTGGGATACATGGTAAGATCGATTACAGGAATATGGGCCCATTTCCTCAATAATATCATGGTAACATGAGTACCCTTATCAAAGGCAATGTGATATAAGGTTAACCTGGTAATGAAGGAAACTATGTGTAAGTGTATAAATAATAATACTAGTGACATTGTTAAAGACATGGAAAGAACATGATATACATCTAATCTAATAAAAGAGTAATATGCAAATTAACCCTCCCTGCATTACACCTACAAGCCACACCCACAAGCCATGTCCACCAACCAATCAGGAGCAAATATGCAAATTAACTCAACTAAGATGGCAACAGCCACAGAGCTGGAGTTGTCCCTGGCCCTGAGCTCTACTCAAGGCTACAAAGTTTCAATTATAGAAGATAAACAAACCCCAGATACCTGTGGGGCTGGGACCTTGGGTTGCCAGGGGCAATCCAGGCTTCGAGCAGGGGACCAAGGCAACAAAGTTTCAATTATAGAAGTTAAATAAATCCCATATTCCTACTTCCAGCCAGGCACCCCGGTAGGGACCCAAACCCTGAAGGGACTGTGGGCAGCCTGAAAATGGCCCTCTGCCCCTCACCTAAGCTGGCCACACTCCCATAGGTTGAGGGTTCCCACTGGGGGGCTTGGCCAGCCTGCAAACAGCCATCAGCCCCTCACCCAGGCCGGCCAGGCACGCCAGCATGTGGACATCCCCGGAGGGGTATCAGTCTGAAAGAGGGCACAGGCCAGGCTGAGGAACTCCCCTGAGTGCACGAATTTTTGTGCACTGTGCCTCTAATATATATATATATATATATATATATATATATATATATATATATTAGCAAGAAGATGAATACATTTACAGAATAAAGCATACATCATAATCATCCTTTGCCAAGTTAACAGGTCTAACTGGGCCACGGTGGGCCATGGTGCAAAATGAAGAATTCATATTGCCTTTGCCATTGGCAAGTTTGGCACTAAACAAGGACAGTAGGTAGTCAGACCAGACTTGGTTAAGTGAAATACAACTTGCTGAAATCACACTTATCTTCTAACCCCATCGCTTTGGCCACAAGTTCATTGATCAAGCTCCAGGGTAGATGGGTAAAAAAGATTGGAGTACAGAGAATTGTTCATCTTGTCTAACTGATTATTAAAAGTGGAAAAGCTCGCTGGTTGCCTATTCCCAGTAGTTCATTTGCATATTTCTTTTCCAGACCTCATTGTTACCAACTGGCAGGCTTATTGTAAATGAGTCACTGCATGGCTATGCATCTGTTTAACCATTACCCATGGGGCTATATATATCCATTCCCCAGGCCACCTTTTCTTTCAATCACCCTGAAAAACAAGATGTGTTTAAGTTTTACGTTCAGGGAAAATGTCTCTTCACTACTGGCAGTACACCACGCAGATGCCTCAGTAACTCCATGTTTATTCCTTTGTTTTCTTTTCTGTTAAAAGAAAGAAATTATAGTGTCAGTTTAGATGGAGGTTGCAAAATGTCAGCTCTAATTACTATTGTAGTCTGAAGTGCAGACTTAGGGATCTTCACTGTTCTTTTTGACCTGCTTGAGCCTGGTGTCATAGACTGTGTCCTTTTACTAATGGAACACTGTAGCATAAGCCCAATGAATGATTTTACGCATTAGATACCACCCAGGTCATGACAGACGGTACTTTGTGTGTGTCCTACATTAAACATTGAATTTCTGTCACAGCACAATTATAAGTCCTGGGCTACTTCTAGATAAAGATAGTAACTGGCAGAAAAGGACATGGCTTTGCTCCCAAATCCTACAAATATGTACTGTGATTTCCCCAGTGGGGCTTCAGAAAGGCTCCATGCAGCAGCCTTATCTGCCATAGATTCTTCAAGTACCATTTGTCTGCTATTAAGTACAAGGGCAAAACAGCTTGCACCACAGGCTGGACCAACCACAAAACCTTTTCTTCCCCCATCTTTATGTAAAACTGAGGTCTGCATGAAGTACCTGGTGGGTAAGTCAGAGACCCTCATCCAAATGGGTTATATGTTACCTACAAAACCCAAAGATGCCCACCAAGCCTCTTTATTTGTGATGAGTGGAGCAAAGTGCAGTCCTTTGTCTTTTACTTAAATGTATTTTTTATTGATTTCAGAGAGGAAAAGAGAGTGTGAGAGAGAGTTAGAAACATCAGGGATGAGAAAGAATGATTGATCTGCTGCCTCCTAAGGATCCAAGATCAAACCAAAACCCAGGCATATGTCCTAATAGGGAATCAAACCTTGACCTCCTGGGTCATGGGTGGAGGCTCCACCAATAAGCCTTCACAGCCAGGCTGTCTTTTACTTTAGAACGAAGAAGCTGAAAGACCACTGAGATGCTATAAAATTTAACAATAACGCTCGCATCTGAAGCTTTATGAATTAACTTTCCATTCTGCATAATTCATGTACCATATTAAGATATCAAGGATCCTTTGCTTCTCCTGCCTATAGGGTATGAATGAAACTGAGGTCTCTGCAGATTACATTATGATAAAGAGCAATAGACTCACCATAGCTTTGAATAAAGGAGTAAAACCATCATTCCCATGGAAAAACTATTTTTAATGTTTCTTACTAAACGGTTTAGAAGATAAAAAGCAAACAAATAAAAAGAATTTCCAAGATAAGTTGCTTTATGCCAACTACCTCAGAATGTGCTTTGTAAAAACTTTTTCCAATAAAGGTGTAAGCATCTTGAGCTTTAGAAATGGGTAATATTATCTTATCAAGTTTATGGTAATGCACAGTTACTCTCCAAGAGAAATCAAACATTTTTCACTGGCCAAAGGAAGAAGAATACCAACCATACTTAACCATTCATATTTGTGTTTGTTTGTTTGTTTGTTTGTTTTAATGTTGGTGTCCTCTGCATTTTCCTGTTGACAGTGGGATACATTTTATTTTGACTTATTATTTTAGTAAAAAGAGGTTATAAGTTGGGGAATGTTCTGATGGCTTCTATTTGTTTTTGTTTTTTGTGTTTTTCTTTTCCTGAAACAAGGGTCAGAGAACAATTACAGGGGTCTTACTGGTTGCTAAATGTGTCTCTTTTAACTACACATTTACGAATCCAGGCTCTGACCACAGGAAGGGTCACTGACTTCTGTCAGTTCCATTTTGAATGGCAGATCCCAGCATCTATTCAGAGCCCATATCAAATAATCTAAGAAGACCTTTGTCTGTCCAATTTCAAAGTGCCCAGTCACTCTATGAATGGTCTCAAGTACTTCTAGAGAATGTTTGGAGAAATTTCAATCTATATATCTGTGGCTAAGTTTTCAGGACTTTCTTAAGAGGAACCTCTTCCCCTTCTTCAATATATTTCACATCTATGAAGTGGCTTAGGTTTGAAAAGTGTAGGAAAAGTTTCAAATTCTTACTTCAGAACCTAAAGTCAGGTTTTTGCCCACCAGACATAAGTTTCCCATTTATTAATGTTAAATAGCACATAAGTAAGTTACTTATTTATTTCATGCTTAGAGGCCTTGGGGTCAGTGGGGCTCCTTTGTAGAACCCACTAGGTTCAGATAATATGATTAAAACTATTTCCAGGAGGCCATTATGGTAATTACCCCACCTGACCTGTGCCAATGGCCTACACAATCCAGAGATGCCATTGTTCCCATTGAAATCACGGAGCCCAGTACCATGATATTATTACGTACTAGAGGCCCAGTGCACGAAATTCATGCATGGAGTGGGGGTGGTGTCTCTCAGCCCAACCTGCACCTTTCCAATCTGGGACCCCTTGAGGGATGTCCAACTGCCTGTTTAGGCCCGATTGCAGGTGAGATTGGGCTTAAATGAACAGTTGGACATCCCTTTCACAGTCCAGACTGCTGGCTCCCAACCTCTTGCCTACCAGCCTGATCAATGCCTAAGTGCTCCTGTGCCAGCCTGATTGCCCCTAACTCTCCCTGCTAGGATGGACTCCCCAACTGTCCTCCCCTGCAGGCCTGGGTCCCCCACAACTGCCCTCCCCTGCAAGCCTGGGTCCCCCCCAACTACCCTCCCTTGCTGGCCATCTAGTGGTGGCCATCTTTGACCACATGGTCAATTTGCATATTACTCTTTTATTAGATAGGATTGTCATCTCCAATTTACAGAGGACACTCATTACAGATTTCTTCATGGATTCTGGTATTCCTCATGAAAACATATTTCTTAATATTTTGGGACTCTCAGATCAGTTCCAACATGCCCATCTCACTAAGCCATTGAACTCCTTCCTGTATACCAATATGTCTAGCATCTTAGTTTCATTATCGTAGGTCATCATTTCCCTTACACTTCAATATGCTAAGGAATTAAACTCTTAAATACATTCTCGAGTGCTTGGGTCAACATACTAAATGCAAAACACTGGTTTAAACTCACTTTTTCAAAACAACAAATTGGCCCTATTAGGTTTAATAGCCAAAGAAGTTATAAAACTTTTGATTTTTTTGTGGGTACTGGGAGCCCCATGCACGGATTTGTGCATGAATGGGGTCCCTCAGCCCGGCCTGTGCCCTCTCATAATCCAGGACCCCTAGAGGGATGTCAGAATGACAGGCAGGTTTCAGCCAAAACCCCAAAGGCCAGACGTGAGCCTGGATACTGGCTATGCAGTGCTGTGTTGATCATCTGCTCCCTGGTGGTCAGTGTGCCTCAATGACTGGTTGATAGGTTGTTCCAGTCATCCTGGTCATTCGGGTTGTTCAGGCTTAATAGTCGCTTAGGCTTTTATATACATACTAGGGGCCTGGTGCATGAAATATGTGCACTGAGGGGGGGTTCCTCAGCCCAGCCTGCCCCCGCTCACATATTGGCAGCCCTCAGGGGGTGTTCCACTGATGGCTAAGGCCCGCTCCCTACTCCCCTTGGGGAGTGGGCCTAAGCTGCAGTCTGGCCTCCCTCTGAGGGAGGCGACCAGGATAATCAGGGGAAGCCACCAGCCCCATCACCCCAACTGCTGCAACCACTGCCAGTCACCACAGCCACCAAGGTGTTTTCATCAACACGGACTCCAGTTCCTTCACCATGAAAAAAATGACAACTGTCTTTAGGCATTTCAAGAGGTATCTTTCATAGGATATGACATTTATTTCTTTCTTCTTTTTTATCCTCACCTGAGGATATGTTCCCATTGATTTTTAGAGAATGTGGAAGAGAAGGGAAAATAGAGAGAAACATCAAAGTGAGAGGAACACTTTGATTGGTCGCCTCCTGCATATGCCCTGACCTGGGCCCTGGCTAGGGAGGAGCCTGCAACCTAGGTACATGCCCTTGGTCAGAATTGAACTCAGATCCTGCATTCAACAGGCTGAGGCATTACCCACTGAGCCAAATGAGCTAGGGCAGGATATGACATTTCTCAGCCCTCCAGCAGTGGACCTTCATTTTTTTTTTCTCCAGGAGTGTGGTGAAAAAACCCTAGATCACCTTTTTGGATTCTTATTACCCAAGTTACTAAGAATATTACCTGCCCTAACCAGTTTGACTCAGTGGATAGAGTGTCAGCCTGCAGACTCAAGGGTCCCAGGTTCGATTCTGGTCAGGGCATGTACCTTAGTTGCAGGCACATCCCCAGTGGGGAGTGTGCAGGATGCAGCTGATCAATGTTTCTCTCTCATCAATGTTTCTAACTCTCTATCCCTCTCCCTTTCTCTCTGTAAAAAATCAATAAAATATAGTTTTTTTTAAAAAAGAATATTACCAGTGGCATACTGGGAGCTTAGCCAATGAATGGTAAGAAAAGGTGTTTCCTCTGTAGTTCATGCCAATCACTGGCTCCACCCCTGACCCTCCAATTTCAGCTCCACACCTGCCCAGGCCTGTAACCTCTGGCTGAGGATGCAGGCTTGGACAGAGGATCCCCAGAACTCTAAAATCTCTGGCTCCGACCCTGCCCAGGTCTGCAGTCTCTGCCTGAGGCTGCAGATCTTGGCAGAATACCCCCAAGCCCCTGTTATCACCAGCTTCACAGAGCCCAGGCCTCTGCGATAACTGGCTCTGACCCTTCCCCCTGCCATCACCGGCTCTTCTCTTGGCCCACTGGCTGCTTCTAGCCAAGGCTATAGGCCTGGGCAGGGGACCCACAGGCCCCTCCGATCAAGGGCTCTGCCCTTGCCCCACTACAGCCTCTGTCCAAGGCTACAGGCCTGGGCAGGAGACTCACAAGCCCCTGTGATAACCAGCTCCACCCCTGACCCACTGAAGCCTCTGGCTAAGGCTACAGGCCTGGGCAGGGGACTCCCAGACTCCTGCTTTTCCTGCTCCACTGGTGCCCAGACCCCTGCGATTGCAGGCTCCACCAATGCCCCTCCGAACGCTGCCTCTGCAGAGTCCAGGCCCCTGCTATCTCTGGCCTTGTCCCTGCCCAAGCCTGAAGCCTCTGGCCCAGGCCTTATACCTTGGTAGGGCATGCTCATACCTCTCTGATCACTGGCTCTGCCCTTGCCAACGGCTGAGGCCTCTGGCAAAGGTCTCTGGCCTGGGCAGGGAACCCCCAGCCATCTCTGATTGCCTGTTTTGCCCCTCAGGCCCCCACCTCCCCTGTTACTTTCCTGGCTAACAAGCCTGACCACTTCAGTGGCAGCGCTGAGCCAGATGGATGCCACCATTTTCTGGCTATGGGTGTTGTCCTCTTGTGGCCATGGGAGCAGCCATCTTTGTGATGGAGTGACACCTAATTTGCATATTACTCTTTTACTAGATAGGATAGAGGCCTAGTGCATGGGTGGGGGCAGCTGGTTTGCCCTGAAGAGTGTTTTGGATCAGGATGGGGGTCTCGCTGGGGTGCTTGGTCAACCTGGGTGAGGGGCTGAGGGATGTTTTTGGACTGGTCACACTTACTTCAAGTTTGGGGTCCCTGTTGGGATGTCTGGCCAGCCTGGGTGAGTGGCTGATGGCTGTTTGCAGGCTGGCCAAGCCCCCCAGCAAGAACCCTCACCCCATGAGGGAGGGCCATCCTGGGTGAGGGGCTGATGGCTTTTTGCAGGCTGCCCAGGACCCCCAGAAACCCAAGCTTCCAGTGAGGCTGGCTTGAAGCAGGTATCTGGGATTATCTTCTATAACTGATACTTTCTTGCCTTGAGCAGAGGCCACAGCTGGCCAAGGCAGGTGGGAAGCTTGGCTTTCTCCATCGCTAGGGCAACCAAGCTCCTGTTTGCTCTAGCTCTGTGGCTGCCAGCTGCCATCTTTGTTGGGTTAATTTGCATACAGTAGCTCTGATTGGCTGAGTGATGCAATTAGCATATTACTCTTTTATTAGATTAGATTGATAGCTTATCTCCTCCTGTTGAGACTGCATTTCTCAGTCTGGAGTTTGCATCCAGAGACACTGACAAATAGTGCGGGGATCATCTTTAGAAAAATAAGCATCTACTTGAAAGTAATTGCACCAGCTTACATGATTAATTCATTTTTATAACAAGAAATGTTAGTTTCCTGAGATAGTGAATGAAGAACTTTCATTGGGAGTGGACTTCAAAAATATTTTAGGAACAAATTCCCAAGTTTGTTTGTACCTATCAAAATTCCCCCAAACCGAGTCTTCTAATACCACTTAATGTGAAATAAAACCAATCTCATTTTGAAAATATTTTTAAAATGAATTGTATAGGATGAAGTCAGGAAACATAGACATTTCTTGACCTTCATTATGCCTTGATTTTTAAAAAGGCTCTACTATTTTCAGGATGCTTCTCCCTACTGCTCAAGTAAGTAGAAAATGAGGAGCTGATGAGAGATCATGAAGTCTGGCAGGCAATGAGAGCATCACAAAGAATAAGAAATGCTATCAATGAAAGTGTGGTATCCAATGTCAACCTGCGTACTCCATACACTCACTAAAAATTTGGCAGCAAGTTTTTTTGTTAATCCTCATCTGAGGCTATTTTTCCATTGTTTTTAGAAAGAGTATAAGAAAGAGGGAGAGATAGAAAGGGAGAAACATGTATTTGAGAGAGACACATTGATTGGTTGCCTCCCACATGGGCCCTGACCAGGGCAGGGATCAAGCCTGCACAGGAGGTATATGCTTTTGAACAGAATTGAATATGAGACCCTTTATTCCAAGGGCTAATGCTCTATTCACTGCGCCAAATCAGCCAGGGCATATGGCAGCAAGTTTTGTTGAAAACCAAAAAATTACTAGGCCCAATTCTTTTAGAACGTTATAAGTGAATGATGGCTGTAGAAGCATGTTTCTAAGACACATGGGGCTACAGTGCTCGGGTGTGATACAATTGGAACAGTATCATATGGTTCTTGCTGTGGTGAGTTAGAGATGGCTTAAGTAGCCTTAATCAGGCAATATTGTGGTCAAATATCTCACATGTCATCAGAGAGTGTTGTGTTGTTTTTGTTTTTCTCGTTTCTTCATTAATCTACACTAATAAAAGAGAAACATGCAAATTCTGTAACTCCACTACACCCAGAGCCACACCCACCAGCCAATCAGATCAATTATATGGAAATTAATTCAACCAAGATGGCAGCCAGCAGCCACGGAGCTGGAGCAAGCAGGATGCTTGGTTACCTAGGCAATGGAGGAAGCCAAGCTTCCCGCCTGCCCTGGCTGGCTATGGCCTCTGCTAAAGGCAACAAAGTTTCAATTATACAAGATAAATAAATCCCAGATACCTGCTTCAAGCCAGCTTTGCTGGGAGCTTGGGTTGTTATGGGGCTTGGCTAGCCTGCAAACAGCCACCAGCCACTCAGCCTGACTGGCTAGGCACTCCAGCAGGACCCCCCTACCCTGAAGGGACTGTGGCCAGCTTGCAAACTGCCATCAGCCCCTCACCCAGGCTGGCTAGGCACCACAACAGGAACCCTACCCTAATCAGGGACACCCTTCAGGGTAAACCAGCTGGCCCCCACCCATGCACTAGGCCCCTATCCTATATAATAAAAGGGTAATATAAAAATTCACCCTAACAGCAGAACCACTGGAAATGACTGGTCACTATGACACACACTGATTACCAGGAGGCAGATAGTCAATGCAGGAGCTGCCCCTTGGTGGTCAGTGCACTCCCGCAGTGGGAGCTCTGTTCATCCACAAGCCAGGCTGATGGCTGCCAGTATAGCACTGGTGGGAGCCTCTCCCGCCTCCTCAGCAGCACTGAATATTTCTGACTGCAGGTTAGGCCTTCTCCCTGCCGGCAAGTGGACATCCCCGGAGGGATCCTGGGCTGCCAGAGGGATGTCTGACTGCTAGCATAAGCCCGATCCCCCAGGGAGCAGGCCAAGCCAGCAGGTGGACATCCACCGAGGGGTCCCAGACTGTGAGAGGGCACAGGCCCGGCTGAGGGACACCCCCGAGTGCACAAATTTTTGGGCACCGGGCCTCTAATTAATTTACTAACTAATAACTGAAGGTCTGCTCTTTGCTCTGCATTTTCCTGGGTATAGGAATAAAACAATAAAAGTTACCCAGAGTCTCTTTCTAAAGACAACTTAGGTTAAGTAAAAAGAAAACTGTAGTTTTATTTAGCAAATGTAAAAAATTCAATTCCTATATGATTATAAATCACATTACCTGTAATAAGGAGTTTTTCAAATTCAATGATAACCTAAAGAAGTCAATTTAGATATTTTTCCTGACATAAGAATCAAGGCAGTAGCCCTGGTTTCTTTTTGAAAAATTGATTCAGTTCCCTCTTGAGCTGATTTATACCACTTTACTTTTGTTATTGACTTTGGCAAGTTTGTTACTTATTTGAACTACTCTTTTGTGTAATGAAATTCTTTTGAATCGCCTATAGGCTATGCTTGTACTTAATTTCAATGCATGAACTTGTGTTTTTAAATGAGTTACTCCTTCAAGCAGCAGATTTCTTTTCTCTTCTTAGTTTTTCTTTTTTTAATTTCTGCAAGTTCTCACATATTAGCTTTCTTTATTTCTAATATGTTGTAGGCTTTCAAAGAGTGAGAGTTAAGCGTGTAATTAAGGGCAATGAGGCACAAAATTACTCATGCAAAAAATATCATCATTTTTCTTGTGCATCTGAAAATAAGAGATTGATGCTATACCAGTAGGATGAGGGCACACAATCATGCACAACCTATCATTATACCTTAACAAATTTAGCACAAAGTTTGGTAGCCACAATTATAAACTGATAAACATCCACTTGCTGATAAGCCTTCCTCCTTACTACATCTCTGCTATTTTTCTATACAATATTTATCAATACTTTATATGTCACAGTGCTTTATCAAAGGAGGTTAATAACATTGGAAAGCAGACTTCTAGTTTTTTTCCAACGTGGAATAAAAGACCAAGGGCTATGGAGGAAAAAAGTTAATACCTTCAAATTCCTAGGCCCCTGCAATCTGTTTAAAGTCTGCCAAATTCATCGTTGAACTGGGAGTAGAGCCCAGTCTAGACTCTAGCCCACTAAACCATGGAATTTTTCCACATCAAACAGCTGCATCCTTAATTGTTCTTCATTCAAGTAGACAATTGAATACATTCTCATTCTCCATACCCAACATTTGCTGTATATTTTTTGTTATTAGAATTTTATTGTCACAATTATGCAATATCTGTGCCCACTTTTTGTCTGCTCTGCTTCTAAAAACTTCACTTGTGCTCACACCCAGCTTTATCTCTGACCCCTCTTTTTCTTCCTTCCTTCCTTCCTTCCTTCCTTCCTTCCTTCCTTCCTTCCTTCCTTC
>PVJC01040405.1:0-15822 GCA_004026665.1 Murina feae
TCTTATTATAAAGAGAAGACCCGGTATTTTCTAAACAGTATTCTAGGAGGTACAGCTGCTTGCAAACTTCATGTTTGTGATGGAGTGTAATGGAAACCGACGGAGAGAAACCTGGAGAGAGCTGGTATGCGGGAACCTTCAGCCCCTTCACGTATAAGCCTGGGGGAATTACTGTGGTCAGAGAATGGTTCCTCCTATTAAGAATACTGACTAATATTAGCATCACACAAGGTACACCAATCCACATTTCTGATCTCATCACCACTTTCCTATACACAGGCTTTGTTCCTGGAAGGTCATCTATATACCATCACCTCGTGTGACACTGCACTTCCTACCTCATCAACCCAGACTTCATTACCCTCTCAAACATACGCTCTCCATCTCTCCATCTCACCCAACTCCAGGCAACCTTCCAGGCCTGCCTGGCTCCAGTTCCACCACTTCTGAGGAGATTTCAACAACCACCCGCTTCTGGGCTTGTAGGTCATATACTGTTTGAACTCTGCCCATGGAATTTAGAGCACACCCTTAGGATATTATCTATTTTTTTTTCTTATACATACTTTTGAAAGATTGTTGGGAAATTCAAATGGAGACAATGAAACCAAACATATCACATGGATACTGTGTGTGATAGCTACATAATGGCATGGTTACCAAACCAGTAAATGCTTACCAACGGGTTGACAATGTAACTGTTATTTTTCAATATTCTGTAGCAAAAACTAGTAATCTACAGATCCCTGTTATGATTTCGCCATTCCAACTAATTTATAATAATAAAAGCGAATATGCAAATCAAACAAACAGCCGAACAGTGGAACAACCGTTTGGATGTCCTTCCAGGTGAAGCCGAGGCTGTGAGGGCCTACTCTTGCACAATTTTGTGCATAGGGCCTCTAGTACTAGTAATAAAATAGATTGGTTACAAGAAAAAAATGCCACCAAAAAGCTAGAATGTTGGGTAAAATCTAAGAAGATAAAATTTCATGTGAACAATGTTTAGTCCTGCCACTAGTCCAAAAAAAAGTGTAGGATACATCTGTTAATAGTAGCATGTGTTAAAAAATAATGCAGAGATCATAGATTACTATAAACTCATTATGAGTCAAGTAAGGTATGGCTGCCAACATATTTGAATCTTGGATTACCTTAAAAGGAATATGTCCAAAACAAAGGAGACCGCCACCTCCTCTGGGGCCCCATCCATTCGCTGCTGCTCATACATTGAGTATGAAGTTTGGTTTTTTGAAAAGAAACAGAAGCATGTTCATTGTAAAGAGGTCACCATAATAGTAATGAAGGACAGTGTGGGGAGTTTTGACAGTTCAGTCTAATGAAAAGAGGCCTTAGGATAAAACTATCTTTAAATACAGGGTTGTCATAGGAGTGAAAGATTAGACTTGTTTCAACTGGCTTCACCGGAGAGAATTATAAATAAATTGCAGAAGACATGATAAGACAGATTTAGATTCAAAATAAAAACTTTTGTAACTATTAAATTGTCCCCAAATTGAGTTATACGAGGAGCATAATTGCTGCAGGCAGTCAAGACAGAGGCATCTGGCTATAAAATGGGGATGTTAGAGAGAGATTCAGATTAAAGATTTCATCAAACCTTGAAATTCTCCTTCATGAATAAGGATGAGGAGAACTATGCAAGAAATCATTATGTCTGAGTGTTCTCCCTGCCAAAATTCATATGTTGAAATCCCAGCCCCCAAAATTGTTGGTATTAGGAGGCAGGATGTTTGGGAGATGCTCAGGCCATTGTGGGTGGAGCCCTCATGAATGGGGTAGAGTTTCCTATCCCCTCCTGCCATGTTAGGACACAGCGAGAAGATGCTGGCCATGCAACAGGCAGAGAGCCTTCACCAAAACATGATCTCCTGCCACTTTGATCATGGACTTCCCCAGACTCCAGAACTGTGACCAATAAATACATTTGTTGTTGATGAGCCACCCAGTTTGTGATTATTTGCCTAGCAGCCCTAACAGACTAAGCCAGAAATAAAATTCATTTCTACTGACCCAGCTTCTCACAGAAGCAAAGCTTCAGGGGTTCCATGCCCATCAAATCATACATTTCATACTTAGAATGAGCCTTGTCTACGTTCTGAATAATGATTGTAATAAAGGAACATCAATACCAAATTTTATAACTGAAGTAGTCTATCTTGATTAAGGTTATAAGTGCCTATAAGCTATAAGCATTATGCCTGATATCAACAACTACAAGGAAGGTACTACTGTTACCATTTTATGTAGGAGAGAAACTGAAACACAGAGGCCAAGTCTCACATCATGGGATTTTAAAGGGTCGAAATGCATTGACTACCATGTATGTCAAACATATATTTGATCTCACATACACAACCAGCAAGAGGAACTTTTTGAAGACACAACAAAGAAATATTTGCTTTCCTGGCTTTAAACACATCAAATTAAACAGAATAGCTTATCAAAAAAAAAATAGCCAAGATAGTACCAAATTACTATAACACTAGAGGCCCAGTGCATGGTGTGCAGACTGGGACCCCTTTGGGGAGGTCCGCCTAAGCCGGCATTGAGCATCTGCCCCCTGCTGGTCAGTGCACATTATAGCAACCAGTCATTCCATCATTTTGTCAATTTGCATATTAGCATTTTATTATATAGGATAAGCACTTGTATTCCCTCCTAAAATAAATAGCAAGCAAACTAGACGAGGATAAATGGAGGGAGAGGAAAGAATTATAATTCAACATTCTTTTGCTATACTGCATGATACTTTTATTTGAGGCAAACATATTTTTGACATGATCAAATCCTTCTTCCTAGATTTCCTATTCTCTGAACATTGATAGGATAAGGCAATTATTTAGTTGCAATAAATTATTTCCTTTACTATGCTTCTTCCTAGACACCACCAACAGAAATGTGAAACAGCTTTGGTATACTTGCCAGGTGGTTCAATTGAAATACTGTATTGCATATGCAATTTCTGATCTTTGCACTTACTCATCAAAGCAAAAAAAAAGAAACAAAATCTTTGAAATGACACTGCAAAGCCCATTTTTCAATCAGGGACTATCCCCAAATGGAAACAAGCTGGCTGTACCACTTAACTACAATTTCATTCTTGATTTATATCAAGCCTCCGTTAAAGTTTGGAATATTTTATGGCCCAAATTTAGAAAGAAGGTAGATGGAAGGGGGTGGTTCAATAGACAATAATAAGTGTCTAATCCTCAAAAAATTACCTTCTTTAAAAATGACCAGTTTTTCTGTCAGATGACATCTTCTTAAGTCTCCCAGAAGAAAAGTCTAGCTAAATAAATCTTAAGACCTTGATTAATTGTAAAATCTCACCCATATGCCCAAGAACAATGCTATCAGAGTAGAGAACCTTGAAACTTTGGAAGGAAAGAAAACTTTGCATTAAAGATCTGAAATGAACTTCCAACTAATGATTTCTGGGATAGACACTAGAGACTGCCCCTGATCTCTTTTTTCTAGTGTGGGGGTGCCAATATAGAGAGTTTGGGGTTTTCTTGTTAAATACATAAATTCTTATAAATTTAATCACATTAGGAGGAGCCATTGTTTCCTCAAACTTATCAGTAGAACCAACCTTCAGGCCTAGACCCACAGGCCTAGTGGACCTGGGGGAACAGATATCAGGTTTATATTTCCAATCAGATATATAGACCTAGGACCTAGACGTCACCTTACATATATGATACTAATTCACTGACCTTTGCCTTGGTGTGTAAAAGAGAAGTGACACTTGATTTGAAGGGAAAAAGCTTCCAGTTAGAAAATTTAGGATAGGGACACTGAGAAATGTTCATCTTACTTAAATGAGTTTTAAGTAAAATCAGGAAAATATAAAAATATAGCAGAAAAATGCAAAATTTGAGCTTAGACGGAAATGAGTAAGATACCAATACCATTGATATTTCACGTACCAAATGGGGATTATAATCACTTGGATAGATGATGAGAAGGGTTAACTTTTTATGTAATGTCTGACATAGAGAAGTTTTTTAATAAATGACAATAAGTATTGTTAATATGATCATTAAAATGTAGAAGTTGAATATTTTCTCTGTATCTAACTTTTACTTTAAGAAAAATAAAGCCTCTCTGCTTTTATAAAGTTATGCCAAAATTAGCATAATGAGTTACATAGATTCAAAACTGAGTCTTAAGTCTTCTATACAGAACTTCCTGCTAATAATGGATTTCACAAATATTATTTTCATGACACAGATTGCTAGGGATTCGTTATGTCTATTCTACCATATCCTATCACTGTTCTTTATTACAACTTCTATAAAAACTTTCCAGTAGGGTTTCTTGACACAATATTGTCTGCCCTTCCCTTGGCACCAATATAATGATATATAAATTAAATCATCTCTGTATTTTTTTTCTCTTGAAGATGGGACAATTATAATAAGAACTAGAGGCCCAATGCATGAAATTCATGCAAGAGTAGGCCTTCCTTTCCCCGCCTGCCAGCATCAGCTTCCCTCTGGCACCCGGGACCCAGGCTTCCCTCCGGCCACCAGCAGGTACCAGGAACCCAGGCTTTTCTGTGACTGCAGGCAGGCACCCAGGACCTGGGCTTTCCTCTCAGGCCCAGCCTCATCTGGGAAGTTGTCCAGTCTAATTAGCATATTATGCTTTTATTATTATAGATTATTATAGAAGATACTTGCCTTTTTCCCAATTACAAACTCAATAGTTATTCAGAAGATGTTATGGGTTGAATGCCCTCTTCCCCCCAAAAAAAGATGTAGTCCTAATCCCCAGTAATCAAGACTGTGCTCTTATTTGGAATTGGGTCTTTGCAAATGATGAAGTTAAGATGAGATCATGAGGGTGAACTCTAATTTGATATGACTGATGTCTTTATAAAAAGAAGAAATCTGGGCACACAAGGAAAATGCATGTGAAGATGATTGCAGAGATCTTTGGCATCTACAAGCAAGAATTGCCAAAGGTTGTCAGCAAACCACCAGGAGCTAGGCAGGAGGTATGAAACAGCTTCTCTGTCACAGCCCTAAGAAGACACCAAGCCTGATAGCACCTTGACCTTGCACTCCTAGCTTCCACAACTATCTAATCTAATAAAATAGTAATAAGCAAATTAACCATCTCTCTGGGATGCCTAAGCCATGCCCACCAGCCAAGCCACACCCACCAGCCAATCAGAGCGGCTGTATGAAAATTAACCCAGCCAAGATGGTGGCCAGCAGCCACCGAGCTAGAGTAAACGGCAGACTTCCATTGCAACTGCCTGCCTAGGCTGGCTGAACTTCTGCTCGTGATAACAATGTTTCAATTATATAAGCCACAGAGCTGAAACAAACAGGAGGCTTCCTTACCTGCCTAGGCCTCGGCTCAAAGCAACATTGTTTCAATTATAGAAGATAAATTAACCCCCAAAAGCTTGATTCCAGCCAGCCTCACTGGGACCTTGGGTCAGTGGGAGATGTGGGCAGCCTGAAAGCCTGAAAATAGCCCTCAGTCCCTCACCCAGGCTGGCCAGGCACCCCAGTAGGGACCCAAAACCTGAAGGGACTCTGGGAAGCCTGAAAACAGCCCTCAGCCAGTAACCCAGGCTTGCCACACCCCAATGGGGTGAGGGTCCACACTGTGGGGCTTGGCCAGCCTGCAAACAGCCATCAGCCCCTCACCCAGGCTGGACAGGCATGCCAGCAGGTGGACATCCCCAGAGGGGTCCCAGACTGAGAGGGGGCACAGGCCAGGCTGAGGGACCTCCCGAGTGCACAAATTTTTGTGCACCTGACCCCTAGTGAGACAATAAAGTTCCACCTTTTAAGCCACCCACTTTGTGGGACCTTGTTATGGCAATGTTGGCAAACTAGTGCAAAAAGTGACCACCTGTCAGGTTTTTCTAATGTGTTCATGTTAATATTTCTTGTACCATCCTCAGCACTGTAAAATATATAATAACTTGCATATCTCTGAAAATATGTTCATAGGCCACAAGGATCTACCGTTTCCAGTTTGAGAAACAATGTAAAACAGAACTTAACACTATTGATACCACATGTGACATATGCACTCCCCATCTCACTGGCAACATAATCCAAAGGCAAGAAGACTTGTGTTAGAAGCTCTTTGGCATTATGCCAGATCCATGCACAAACTATTCTGAAGGGCAAAGGTCAGAGAAAGAAAAATCTAATGATGTGCTCTTTCAAAGTGGTCACATTCATTACACTTCAGTCCCTCCCCATGGTCCGGCAAGACCACACACTGGTTGCCATTTGCCAATATGGCGATGAGTTACTGCACCATTGGAGGCCAACTTAGGTTTTAGCCTAAAAGAAAAAATAGGTTTTAAAAACCACCAAAAGATTTTAGAAAAAAATCTGATATCCATCAGTTTGTTTCTTGCATTTAGCGGAAGCCTGCTTATTTGTTTAGTCGTGGGTAGGAGATATTACTTCCCTGAATATTTTTTTTTTAATATTCTAAATGCTTCGGTCTGAAGCCTTCAGGCTCTGCTGCATTCTGTTTAGCCTATATTTAGAACAAAGCAAACACATGTGATCCTTTAGAGCTAAGCACTTCTGCTAGTGGGCCCTGGAAAATTGCTAACCCCAAAATAAAACAATACTGCTTTCTTTAAATACTTCTGCTTACACTTACAGTGAGGAGATATTGACAGCAAGCGTCAGTTTGAGTGACTGAAAATAAATAGAAGTGAAGAAAACAGGGACTTTGGTATTAAAGCCAGATTTATTGAGAGGAAATATATGACAAGTATCATTATTTTCTCAAACAGCAATCTCAGGATATCTCACCCATGAAGAAAAGTTATTATGTCATTTTCATGACTTCTAAAGGCTTATTAACACTCTCCCCGATCTGATTGTACTGACGTTGTTTGTAAATCAAGACCAATGTGGAAAAGCAAGGAAGATAGCTTGGATTACCCAGAGACACAACCTACAAGAAGAGAAGACACCCTAGACAATTAGCAACATCTACAAATATGGGACATACCCACAACAGGGCACCTTGTACAAAACAGCAGGGAATTCCATCCAGTGAGTGGCCTTCTTGTTTATCCTACAACTCTGGACCTACCACAACTTCAAAGTTAAGGACTTGGGCAAAACTGAGATGTGCACTCTCACTCTGATCTCATCCTTGCCTGAGCTTTGAAAACTCACAAGTCTTCTAAGCTTTCGTTTCTCCATATGTAAAATAATTGCATAGGGTCACAGGTTCTAAAGTTCACTCTAGTGTTATAATTTAGGGGGTAAATCCAATTACCCAACTCGTGGCTGCTAATTAGATTTGCTGTGACACTCTGTTGAATATCTTTTAAAGTTCAGATTCAACCATCATTTTTATTTCCTTAACACCCTGATACATAAAGTCGTGTAATTCATCATGGTTTCCTCAAGACGCCAAATGAAATGAAAGCTTTCCTGTAACTTCACGATAGTTACAAAAGTTTCTACACAGTTAAAGTGCTTTAGAGTGAGAGAGTACAGGAAATTTTAAATTATACATATTTAAATTTTCTAAAATTTTCACAATGAATATATATATAACATTTATAATAAAAAATAAGTAGTAAGTTTTAAAAGTCTGTTTTAAACAGTGCCACAAATCACACTAACACTCAAATTCTTTTTAGAGCACTTGGTATTTTGTATTTACTCTATCTATACTACCATTACTATTAATAGTACCATAAAAGTATTATGTGAAGTTATCTTTTTACATTCAATATATTTATTTTAACTTTATTAAGATATATTTTATAAAATCCATCCATTTCAAGTGTACAGTTCAGTGACTTTTAGTACTGAGTGGTGCAAACTTCACCTTAAGTCAGTTATGGAACATTTCATTTTCCCAATAAGATTTCTCTTGCCCATTTACAGTTGCTACCTGTTCCCACAACAGCCTCCCTTCACTACTAATTTACTTGTTCCTGTAGTTTTGCCTATTCTGGACATTTCACATAAGTGGAATCATATAGTATGATGATTGTGGCTGGCTTCTTTCAATTCATATAATGTTTTTGAGGTTCATCTTTAATGTAGCATGTGTCAACAGCACATCTTTTTCATTGGTGAATAATATTCCATTATATGGACCTGAGACCTGCCAATAGCTAGAACCAGCTTGCCAGCCATGTAAATGAAAGTCATCTTAGAAAAAGATCTTCCAGCCCAGTTAATTCCCAGCAGACATCTTGACAGCAGCTTCATGAAAAGCCTTGGGCCACAGCCACCCAGCTAAACTGCTCTAGAATTACTGACCCACATGTGAGCTAATAAATGTTTGTTGTTGTTTTAAGCCATTTAAGTTTGGAGTGAGTTACTATGCAGCATTAGATAACAAATGTCAACACCAGATGGTCTTCAGTCTTTAAGACGTTAATCAAAACTGGCTTGCTTATGTCTTCCTACATCCCTCCTCTTCTACTGTCAGAAACTTTATGAATTTATTCCTCTAAGTTTTCAATGTTATTTTAATAGTTTTGGGGAAAGATACAGGAATATTTGCATACCATCCACTATTTTGTACCAAAACTCAGACCATTTTGTTCAAAATGATGCACATTTTTTAAAATGAAACCTGAAAATAAACTGCTAGAAGGGCTGAGAATCTCCATGGTGGATAGCCACAGTCTGTTCTTTTGTACTTGCTGACAATCTCCTTTCTTGACGTAGTAAGAAAGTATTATTAAAAAATCCCTAAAGAAGTTGGAATGGAACAACTATATTGGCATGAAAATCACCTGGAAAATTTCTAAAATGCAGATTTCTAGATCTACTGACAAAGATTCTTCAACAGGACATATTTTGTGCAATGTTTTAAAAGAAATCCTAGACAATGAAATAGAACAATGGAACAGATAGGATAGAGAGTCCATAAATAAATCAAAATAACTATAGAATTTTAATACAAAATGAAGATGCCATCTAAAATCATTAAGGCAAAGATAAACTTTAATTTTTAATTAAATTCATTGGGGTAACATTGGTTAATAAAATTATATAGGTTTCATAAACTTTTGATAAATGGTGATGGGATAACCAGTTTGATATTTGAAAAAGATAAAATTAAATCTCTACCTCACACCATACATAAAAATAAACTGCTATTAAATGGAGGATCTACTACAAAAAGTAAAATCATACAAGTTCTAGAAATAAACATGGATGAATTCTGCCTATAAAAAAAAGTTTTCTGATTATGACTAAAATCCAGATGCAATAACAACATCCCAGATTCTATTGCAAGTCACGTCATCCTCAGATGTGATGTGGAAGGACATCACAGATACATGTGGCTGAAAAAATATATTTGTGTATCCTGTCTATTAGGCTTATATAAAAAATTCACCAACTTTTTATGGAATATATGAAGTACTTTATTTGTACACTAGAGGCTCGATGCACAAAATTTGTGCAAGAGTAGGCCTTCCTTCCCCCAGCTGCCAGTACAGGCTTCCTTCGAAGCCCTGGCTTTGTCCGGAAAGTCATCTGGAAGGACGTCTGGTCTAATTAGCATATTATGCTTTTATTATTATACATAATAGGACAGGGCTTTTCAAACATATGCCAAGGTCAGCATTGTGGTCCTTCCTCCCTTTGAGTGTTTCCACTGTTTCTGTGAAAATGTCTCCTCTCCACACCATATATGGTTTTCTCTATAATCAAGAGGAGCTTCTGAGTTCTGCCTCATAGCTTAAACAGATTAAAATGTCTTACCTCTTCTGGAAAAATGTCAGCCTCCAACAAAACATAAAACCTGTCACTTGAATCCATAAACCAGGCTAGAAAAAATTCCTCCTCTAACTCCAGTCAATACTTATTAGTTAAAGAATGTAGGATGGCTTTTTAGCTAAGTATTATTTTCAAAGCAGTGAATTGTATAGCTTTACGTTAAGAATTTAATTACCATTTACATATGTACTTGTAAGACTTGCCAGATTTCACTTGGCAAACCAGCAACATTAGCACTTAACCTTTCCTTATAGAAAAGGAAATGTACTTAGAAGTGACTAAGATTTAAAAATGTTACTTGGAATCACCAGGGAATTGAATCCAGCATTAATTTGAAGAGCTGAGTCAGAAGCTACCTTCTGGTAGCTGAAAGCTGTTTCTCTATTTAGGGCTTTTCTACCATGAATCTCTAGAGCAATCCCTCGTCCTATGGAATAAAACGTATGCTATTTGCCATTGTCCCAATGGTCACTGTGACAGGAGAAAGGCCTTCAGAAGCCTTAGAGAGAATAAGACAACCAACTTACGCATGGTGTGAGATAAACACGAATTTCTGTTTCTTGCCCTGGCCGGTTTGTCTCAGTGGATAGAGCGTCGGCCTACGGACTGAAGGGTCCCAGGTTGGATTCCGGTCAAGGGCATGTACCTTGGTTGTGGGCACGTCCCTGGTTGGGAGTGTGCAGGAGGCAGTTGATTGATGTTTCTCTCTCATCGATGTTTCTAACTCTCTATCCCTCTCTTTTCCTCTCTGTTAAAAATCAATAAAATATATTTTTAAAAATTTGTTTTTCTTTATAGAGAACCAATTGCTTCAGCATCATTCAGTGAACAATTGATCCTTTCCCCTTTTATCTGCATGCCATCTCTGTTATATGTAGGATCTTATATGAATTTTATTATTCTGTTCACCATACCACACAGTCTAAATTATGTAGTTCTATAATAAATCTTGATATATTGAAGGGCCATTTCCCACCCTACCCTCACACACCTTATTTATATTCTTTGGGAGACTCTTGGCTATTCTTGGCCTTTTTCTCCTCCATGTAAAGTTTAGAAACACCTTGTAAAGTTCCACAGAATGTCTTTTTGTGCTTTCATTGGAATTATACAGAATCTACAGGTAATTTGGGAGACACTTGAATTCTTAAAAACATTAAATATTCCCTTCAAAGAACATGCTATTTCTCTACTTATTTCATTTTCTTTAACATCTTTCAATAAAATTTTGTAATTTTCTACAAAAAGCCCCACATTAGATTTAGATTTAATCTCGATATTATCATTAAATAATAGATAGATAGATAATAAATAGATATAAAATAAATAGATATAAAATTAGATGATAGATACATAGATAATAAAGATATAAAATTACTATGGCACAAGTTACTTTGAATTTAATTTTCATTTTCTGCAAATATGTAGAAATGCAAATTTCCTTTATATATTAATTTGTATTAAATATCTTTATTAAGCTCTTATTAATTCTAATTATTTTTCTACTGTTTCTTTTGAATTTTCTTATAGATGATATCATTTATGGATAATAATATATTTGGCTCTTACTTTCCAATACTTATACCATTTATTTAATTTTCTTCTGTTAATATACTTGCCCAGTTCATTTTGCTTACTATTTGTCTAATAGTTCTTTTTCCTTCCAAATGCTCTTACATTTTATGTCATACGTAAACAATGTATTGCTGCATTTGTTTTCTCATATAGTCTATTGTTTTTTAAATAATTGCTGATCTATATGGTTTCACTACTCTCTTATTTTGGGCTTTATGTTTTCTTCTTTTCTCTCTAGGTTCTCACCTATTTACTATTAATTTTTCCCCATTCTATTTTTTCTTCTCTTTCTTTTTCCCTTCTTTACTGGTTGCCCTGAAAAGCTTAAAAAGCTTGAATAAGGAAATTTAACAGCATGATGTTAAGTTAAATCAGTATTTTAAAAAGGCCTTAATGGAGACCTACTTAACACATGTTGTAATACTTTAAGCAATAAAACAAAATTTAAAAAAAATAAAAAGTAGACCTGTGGTGCTGACTAAAAATAATAATAATAATAATAATAATAATAGGCCTTAAAATCAATTATTGCTTTCTTGCTTATGTTTCTTATTCAATATTTTAGATTTGTCTTATTTTTTAACCTATATATTATATATTATTTTTGTTTTTTATAGTAAATATTTATTTAGATAAACATACATATCATATTTTCAGTTTACAATTCCTTACATCTCAGGAGCTTCTATTTGAGATCATTTTCTCCTTTTCCTGAAATACACATATCTTACAAGTTTCTTAAATGAGAATCTGTAAGTTAACATTTTTTATGTTTACTCTTTCTTTGTCCTTGAGAGGTAGTTTTATAGAATAATATTTTTAAATTGGCAGGAATTTTCTCTCAGAAAGTTGAAGATATTGTTCAATTGTCTTCTGTTTTATATTGTTGCTGTCAAAAGTCAGTTTTAATCTTACTTTTGACATTTTTAAGCAATTCCCCTTTTCCCTCTGGCTACTTTTAAAATAATGGTGTGTCTTCGGTCCTCTAGTTTTATAATGACTTGTCTAAGTATACCTGGCTTTTTATTTATCCAGATTGAGATTCATTAGACTTCCTGCT
This sequence comes from Murina feae, assembly GCA_004026665.1. NCBI lineage: Eukaryota > Metazoa > Chordata > Mammalia > Chiroptera > Vespertilionidae > Murina > Murina feae. Next base: position 12,412 of record PVJC01040405.1, read on the forward strand.
ACTGAGGATTCATGCTTTACACACATTCTGGAAAATATTTAGCCATTATCTTTTTAAATGTTGCCTTTTCTGCATTCTTTGTCTTGTTGTCTTCCAGAGCTCCATTTATAAGCATGTTAGGTACTCTCTTCCTTTACTTCTTTTTTTTCTAACCTTTTATGCATTTATAAAAATTATACATTTTTTCTATTTTATATGTGATACATACAAATCTTGTGTATGTGTGTAATTCATTCATTTTTATATTCTAGTTTATTCATTTTTCAACAACAATACAGAATTTGTTACTTAAAATCAATTGAGTTTTCATTTTTTAAAATTTTGTTTTATTGCTTAAAGTATTACAAAGAGTGTTAAATAAGTCTCCATTTTTTCCCCTTGACCTTCCCCCTCCTCCCCTACCCCCCAGTGTCTTGTATCCATTGATTTTGGTTATATGCATGCATACAAGTCCTTCAGTTGATCTCTTAACTTCCCCCCCAACTCTCCCAAGCCAAGTTTTCATTTTTAATGACCGTATTTTTCAGTTGAGTTTAGTTAAAAAATGTGCCTGGTCATTTTGATAGTCTTTTACTCTTATTTTTTAATTATATTTATAACACCCTCTCTTATTTATTTAAACATTGTCTTGGTCTATTCAGACTACTCTAACAAAAATATCATAACTGGGTTAATAAAAACAACAAACATTTATTTTCCAGAGTTCTGGTATTCAAGGCACTGGCAGATTCAGTGTCTGATAAGGAACCCACTTCTTAGATGGTGATCTTTTCACTGTAACCTCACAAAGCACAAGGTACAAACTATCTGTGATCTCTTTTACAACGGTACCCATCCCACCATTAGGGTTCCCCCCTTATGGCCTAATCACTTCCCAACAGCCCCATGTCCAATACTTTGGGGTTAGGTTTCTACATATGAATTTAGGGGAGAACAAACACTCAGAACAGAGCAAACATATTAGTACTTATATTATTCTATATTTAATTAAACATCTGATTGTGTAGTTGCTCCTTTGACTTCCCTAATAGTGGCTTTTTCCCCTCGTGTGTTTCATAATTTTTTATGCAAAATTCAGGTTCCTTTGAACTTCATATTAAGAAATATTTACTTGGTGAACCTGGTAAAATGGCCTTCTAACAGAAAATATTTTATGAGTGCACTATAAATTTTAAGGATTGGTGTGTTATATTTGTATTTGAGTAATGCCTTAAAAAATTTCCAACACCAACATGAGTCACCAAGAAATAGATCCAAGAAGCTGAAAGAATATCAGGTAAGATAAATAGCAACAGCAACACACAAACACATACAGAGACACACAGAAACAGAGCTAGGAAAATCATATTCAAATTTTTAAAAAACAAATGTAAATAGAAAATCTCAAGGACATCCAGAGAAAAATAGTATATTATCTACAGAGGATAAGAATAAGATTTATCATCAGAAATAATGCAAACAAAAAGACAGTGAAGTGGCATCTTTAAAGGGCTAAAAGAAAAAACATGTCAAGCCAGAATTCTTTACCCAGCAAAAATATCTTTCAAAAAACTTTCTCAGAAAAACAAAACTAATTCATTGATATCAGACTTACTCTACAAGAATTTTTACAAGAAGTTCTTTAGGCTGAAGGAATATGATAACAGTAAAAAGTCTGAATCTAAAGTAAGAAAGGAATAAATGAAAGTAAAATCATTTTTATCTTATTTGTAATTACTATAAAAGAAAAATCCTTAATGTAAAAATAGTAACAATGTAGTTTTCATTTATCATATATGTATGACAATAACAGTATGAAGAATAGGAGGAAATAATTGGGAATATACTGTTCTTAGGTCCTCATACTAAACATGAAGTGATATAATAGTATTTGAAAATAGACTGAACTTAATTTAAAATGTATGTTGCAAATTCCATGGTGGTCACATGTAAAAGGAGTTAAACATAATAAGTCATTAGAGGAGACAAAATGGAATCATAAAAATAATGAATTAACCCAAGAGAAAGAAATTAAAAAACAGCAAGGTAATAGATTTTAATACAATCAGATTGATAATCACTTAAAAATGTGGATGATCTAAATTCCCAGGTAAAGACAGAAATTGTCAGAATGGGGAAGCAGGGGAAGCAAGATCCAACTACATACTACTTATAAGAATAAATGGGTCCATTCTAGCCTCTCTAGGCCACTTCTTTCTAAAACCTATCCCTCTAATGATTAAAGACAAAAATCAGATGGTTTTGTATAAGAAGTTGACTCAATCTTTTGGTATTTCTTCCTAACTTTTATAATTCTCCATGTCTGCCCAATTCTGGTGATAACAAGACAACAGAGATTTTTAAAGAAATTTCATCAAAAACTAAAAATACTTAAGAAAGTACTTTGAATTTAGGTCAAGATCTATAAGGAATTTACATAAGACTTTAAAAAACTCTTTTCTTAAAACCCTAAATCCTAAGGTATAGTTTATACATAGCTGACACAAGAGAAGAGATTAACAAAGACTTACAAACTTCATGTGAAAGAGGGAGAGACAACTCTTGACCAATTATGTCACAAAGAATTAAAGAATTATCTATTCAGGAGAATATAATAACAGTAATGCCTTTTTAAATAAAGAAGATAGATTCCACATTTCTTTGTCAGAAACAATAACTAGAGAAGGAAAAACTCTAAACCTCAGTATGGGAGTTAAGGGCAATTATTGTATAAAACATTTTAAGCTCAAACAAAGTAACATCAAATGTTTTATCCAACTTAAAAATGCACGTGTGTGTCCAAAAGTAGGAGAATGGGGACTGAGACGGTGAAGCTTTGAGCTGAAAGAAGGGATCAAATTGTTTACAGGGGAAAAAAATTAGAAAAAAGAAAAACACATGATGTTTGTTATTCAGTTATTAGAGACTTATTTAAGGGCAGAAAATGTCTGGAAGAAATGACTACTGAGTGTTGTCCACACCACCCCTTACACATTTAAATATCATTCTTTTTTTTATATCAATATGCCAATCATTTGCTGTTTTATTTATTTATTTTTTTGAAATTTATCTTTATTGTTCAGATTATTACAGTTGTTCCTCTTTTTCCCCCCATAGCTCCCCTCCTCCCATTTCCCACCTCAACTTCCGTCCTTCTGTCCTTGCCCCCCAACTGTCCTCATCCATAGGTGTACAATTATTGTCCAGTCTCTTCACACACCCCCAACACCCTTAATCCCCCAAAATTGTCCATCCACTCCATTCTATGCCTCTGATTCTATTCTATTCACCAGTTTATTCTGTTCATCAGATTTTTTATTCACTTGATTCTTAGATTCACTCGTTGATATATATTTGTTGTTCATAATTTTTACTTTCCTTTTTCTTCTTCCTCATTCTCAAAGGATACCTTTCAGCATTTCATATAATACT
>PVJC01040406.1:0-15833 GCA_004026665.1 Murina feae
ATATCCTTAGGCAGGAAATTCTGAGGAAGAATTTTACATGTAATTAACAGGTGGAGATTTGCTATAATTAACAATGTTTCAACTTAAACAATGGGTGCATAGCTCTGACCTTTCAGAGCAACCAAAGTAGGTTAAAAACAATCAGTTTCTAGCATAAAAATAATCAGTTTCCAGCAGTAGTGAAAGGAAACTACACCTGCAATAGAATAAATAGATGTTAAGTTATAATCTTGTAATCCTGAAAAGTATATAATGGTATTAATTAATGTTACCTCGATAAATTTAATGTTTTAAAGAAGTAAAGGAATAAGCCTCATTACAATAGGGGGGGAAATCATGTTTGAACACTGTTAATGAGCATAAAAATTAAATTTTTGGAGAGCAGTTTGGCAATATATCAAAATTAAAAAAATATATTCATTGAAACAGCAATTCTACCAATGGTAATCTAGTCTAAAAAATACGCGAGCCTGGCTGGCACAGCTCAGTGGTTGAGCATCGACCTATGAACCAGGGGGTCACAGTTGATTTCCAGTCAGGGCTCATGCCTTGGTTGTGGGCTCGATCCCCACTGTGGGCGTGCAGGAGGCAGCCCATCAATGGTTCTCTCTCATCATTGATGTTTCTATCTCTCTCTCCCTCCCCCTTCCACTCTGAAATTAATAAAAATGTATTTTTAAAAAACACTTGAATAAGCACCAAACACTGTTCGGAATTTTTCATTAATAAGAAAATTTATAAATAAGTTCAGGTACACTTAAAATAGAGAATTCTATAGCCATTAAGAAAGAGCAGAGAGAGATGTTCCTACGTTCCTACTGTCCATATGTTCTGCTGGAGGATGAAAGTGTTACCTAATAACACACAAACTGTCTTATCCTATTTTTAAGAAAACAGCAAATTGTGTACATGTTGATATGTGTATAGAAAACAACCTACTCATACTAGTAAGCAAAATTAGAAAGTGAATATGAAAAATATGTTAGAAAATACCTTTGCAGCCTAGGAGTCTGGGAGGGAAATACGAGATGGACGTCACCACATTAAGTGCTTCTGTTCAGCAAAACATACCCGAGTTCACAGATGACACAATGGAGGAGAGACGGTAACACCTTGTCAGGATAAGAGGTTAATATCTAGAATATTCAAAGAGATCTTGCAGATCAACAAGCAAAAGACAGAAAACCCAAAAGAAAAATGGCCAAATAATGAAAAGATAATTCTCTTAGGAAGCCTGATGTCAAACAATTATATGAAGAGATGCTCAAACTCCTCGTAGTTACAGAAACAAAGAGAAATACAGTCTAAAACTACAATGAAATATTACTTTAGACCCATCAGTTTGGCAAAAATTAGAAAGTCTGAGGCTACCCAATGTGGTAAAAGAAGTGAGGAGGTGAAAATTCTTGTCCACAAGGGAAGAGGAGAGACCATAAACTGGCATATCCATTCCCGAAAGCAGAATATTCTTATTTACATTAAATCAGAATACACCATTTGACCCTGTATAATGCCCCCCACCTGGGTATATGTCACAGGGTAAATGTTGCTTAAGTCCTTAAGGGAGCATAGAAACCACACCGTTTATTGTGAAAGAGTTGGTGGCAGCCCAGGTGTCCCTCACTGGGGAAACATATACGTTAAACGTGGTGTTTGTTTACTATGAATAATATCATTCAGAAACATGCAGAGACCTCAAAAAGCACTGAGCAAAAAAAGGACTTATATCACTTCTGAAAATTAAAAGTGATATTTCCCAGATACTTGCATAATTTAGAACATATAACAAATTCATTTGTGCTTCTATGCAGGAGAGAAGAATGAGAGTCCAGATGGAGGAAGGGGGAAATTAAAAACAAGCCTGCGGTCTTGAGCTAAACATAAGGTTCTATGAACAGAAGGGTAGGAGGCAGAAATAATGTTTACGTGGGCAAGCTGCAGGTGCTGACGTCGGGCTGGGGAGGATACTTCTCCAATTTCAACTCTTCCGCGTTATTTCTTTTCTTACAATGAATGTGCATCACTTGGATAATTAAAAATAAAAATGTTGCACAAGAGTACTTATTGGGAATGTTCGGGAAATGTTCATAATATATTACAGTGTGATTACATGTTTTGTTTCTTTAATAAAAGCTCTACGGAGATATAACTCAAATACTCTAAAATCACCTTCTTTACAGTGTACAATTCAGTAGCTTCTAGTATATTCACAGAGTTGTGCAACTATCACAGATCTAATTCCAGAACATTCCATCACTCCAAAAAGAGACCCCTGAGCTGTCACTCCCCACCCTCTCCTGCACCCCAGAGCCTGCCACCACTAAGCTATTTTCTGTGGCTATAGAGTTGCCTGTTCTGGACATTTCATGCAAATGAAATCATATAGCACGTGGTCTGTGTGCCTGGCTCCTTCCTCTTAGTGTAACTTTCTCTTTTTTTCTTTTTTTTTAACATAGCATTTTCAAAATTGATCCGTGTTTTAACATGTCTCATACTTTGTTCCTGTTTCTTGCCCAATAATGCTCCCATGGATTAATGAACCACTTTTGTTTACCCATTCATCCGCTGGCGGACATATCTGGATTGTTTTCTTCTTGACAGTTACGAGCAATGCTGTCATGTCAAGTGCAGGCGTTTTTGTGTGGGTATATGTTTTCAATAATCCTGGGTATAGTGATTCCATTTTTTGTTTCAATAAAATATGCATATGGGGGAAACTGAATACATACATTAAAATGTGAACAGGAATTATTTCTGGATAGTGGGGCAATAGGCACATTTTTTTCTCCTTTATGCTTTCTTATTTATTTTAAATTTTCAAAAATAAAAACTGGGTATTTTTAAATCAGTGGGGAGAAAATACATTGGTTTTTTAAAAACAAACACAAAAACTCAGGGTCAGCGTCCACCCCGGGCGTGGCCCTGGAGCGCAGGCTTCACCCTGGCGGGCAGAGCGGCCGGCCCGCGCGGCGCCTGTCGGTGCGCACTCCGCCCCGGCTCGCGGGGACCCGCGTTTGCTCGCCAGCAACAGGCGCCCCGGGAGGGTGCCGCTCAGTCCTGCTGTTTTTCTCCACTTTCTTCTCCACTATAATACCCATCGTTTTCATTGCAAGGATTTTGTATTTTAAAAATTATATATTTTTAAAGAACTGACATTAGCGCGCGCACACCCCCCCCCCCTTTCTTCAGAAGCGCGGGCCACGCTGCAGGGTCACTGCCTGAAGGGCACCCCCAGCCGAGGGTCCCTCACCTGGCACCGCGGAGACCCCAGACTGAGCCACCGGGCGGCGGGCCTCCCCTCCTTCCCTCTCCCCCCCTCCCTCCCCCGGGGGTGGGGCAGATGTTTCCAGCTCTCCGGAAGCCGGAGTCTGACTCATCTCCCGCTGACGGGTGAGTCAGAACTGCCGAAGCCTGGCTGTTCCCCGAGGGGAGCAGATGACCGCGATCGCCCCGAGAAAACGCAGAGAGAACCGAGGTGACTGCACCGCCCCGCCGCGTCTACACCGCCCCGCCGCGTCTACACCGACCCGTCCTCGTCTGCGCCGCCCGGCGGCCCGCAGCTTGCAGCAGCGGGGACACTAAGAAATGTGACTATTTTTCATCGTCATTTCTTTTCACCTAGAACGCAGAACCAGCTATTAAGACTGCAACATAATAATGACAATTTTTTAAAAACCCACAGGTGCTGTGGACCGAAAGCCAGGGTCCCCGCGGCCGCAGCGGCGGACTCCAGGAGACCGGACAGCGACGCCTCTGCCCGCCCCTCGCCCCGGGCGGGGCCCGCACTCGCTGTGCCATTCGCCGGGAACTAACCTGGGAAGAGGCCCCGCGGCGAGCCTGCGCGCCGGGCCGGGGAAGGGCTCGCTGAGCGGGGGCAGCCTGGGCCGCACCGCACGGAGCCCGGCGTTCAGGCAGAAACGGGGACTCGACGGTGCCGGCGGACGGAAGGCCGCTTCTGGGGGAGGCGAGGTCCCTGCAGGACGTGGCTCGGGGATGCCTGTCCGGGCTCGGTGACTCTCCAGGGAAAGGCAGCTGCAGCCAAGACGGGAAAACCAATGGAGCGGTTAATCCCCGGCGTCGGGCCTGGCGTGTTGGGTGCCTGGGATGCAGGCGTCCTGGCCTGGGCAGGCCGGCCGCAGGGCCACCCTCAGCAGATCACCCCCAGCTGCCCGGGCGTGTCCAGGGGTCGCCCCGGTCCTGCGGATGTTCTCTGCGGGGAAAGGGGACATCGCCTGGGCGTCCAACCCGCGCCCCTCGCCTGGAGTCCGCGCCACCGGGCTCCCTGCCCAGGACAGCCTCCTGCCAGCCCCGCAGCCCAGAAGGCCATCCACACTCAAAAGCTGCCCCTTTCCGTCTCTCCCCACCTCCAAGAACACACCACCCCTCACACACTCACACACGCAAGCCCCTCTCCTCTCCCCGTGGACGAGATGGCCTTACCATGCAAACCAAGACATTTAAGAGGGAAAGGAATGCTCTTAGCGATCACACCTGCCTGGGCAAGCCGGCATGCTAGTACTGGGTCACCCCGGGGGATCTGGGCAATTTATCTGAACTCAGAAAACATTCTTGACTCCACACTCTCTCAGAGAAAGAGAAGGAGGGAAGCAGGTGGATGTGTTTTGAAAAGAAAATAAAGCCCAATTCAGCACTCCACTTTGGAAACTATCCTATTTCATTAGGAACACTTAGACCTAGTTAGTGTATTTCACCACCCCCCCCCCTTCTTAAATCCTTGGAAATTTATTTGTAAACGCTGTAACAATTTCTGTGGACGTCAGCAAAGCAGAGCTAGTACGTCTTGCATGGGATGCGGAACTAGCCTCACTGTGCCCGACTGACCTGACAATGGTATTTCTCCTTGAGGGATTCTCTCTGCGCATTGCCTTTATATGTGTTTAGTTATCACTTCCATTTACACAGCTTTTGAAAAAAAAAATAGAGACTTTTTATAAGCAGTAGCATTCTAGCTGCCTAGCTATGTATAATCAGCAGCAGCCAATTTTTAAAACAAAATAGCACACACTATGTGCATACACTATGCATTCTAAAAACTTTCCATATATAAACTCATTTAACCCTCCTAATAACCCTACAAAGTATAGTGTTATCATTCCCATTTCACAGATAGGGAGCCTAAGGCAAAGGAAGGTTAGGAAAATTGCCCAAAATCTTACCTGTAACAATTGCACAGACGGGATTACATCCCAGGATTAGAACCCAGGCAAGCTCCTGTCAGAGTCTGTGCACTAACCCTATGCTGACTGACCAGCCTGTGAACACCTCCAAAGGGCATAGAAGGTGTGCGCACCGGCTTAATGAAGCTCATTTGCTAAAGTGCTGATGCATGTGTTTTACTGCTGCCCCTTTGCTTTTTACTAAGTGTTCCCATCAGCCGTGGGGAATGAAGCTGCTACTAGGATTCCCCCCGTAGGCCTTTAGCCCCGGGGCCCAGTCTTCTTTTCCTCTCACCCTCCTCTTCTGCTCAAGTAAAACTCCAGTTCACACTTTCCTGCCTCAGCATCTTCCCTGTGCTTTTCCCTCCACCTACAATGCCTTCCAAGCCAACTCTTGGCGCTTGACTTTTCTTGAAATGCCATCTACCTTCAAGGCCCAGATCAAACTGGCACTTCACTGTCACTCAAGACAGAACCTCTCTCACAAAGTCTGCAACCCTCCAGCCTTTATAGGTCGGTCAGCAACTTCCCCCCAGCATTAGCACAGCACATTTTCACAGAAACAGTTCTCAGGGAATGTACGGCCCCACATTGTTTGTACGTCATCCATCCTGTCCGTTAAGTATCTGCAGAGAAAAATTACATACTGATTATCTCAAAAAGAAAAGATTCCTCTTTCAAAAAGAACCACGGTTGTATTCAGGCATCTCTCTCTCTCCAGTTCTGGAAGGAGACTGGTTGGTCTGAGCCAGTGCAACCCAACAGAAATAGAAAGGGAGTTTAAGTTTTCTAGGAGCCACATTAACAAAGTAAAAATAAGTAGGGGAAATTAATTTTAATAATAAATTTTATTTAACTCAGTATACCCCAAATAGTATCATTTCAACATGTAATCAATATAAAAAAATATTAAAGAGATATTTTACTTGTCTATGTGAGGAGACCGAGAGAGAGAGAGAGAGAGAGAGAGAGAGAGAGAGAGAGGTTTTTGGAGTCTGGTGAGTATTTTATACTTAGGACATATCTTAATTCAGACTAGACACTTTTCAAGTGGCCAACAGCCACATGTGCTAGTAGTTGCTATATTGGACAAAGTAAATCTGAGTCCATCAACACGGCATTCCCATGGCCACCAATATTGGTCCCAGAGTGGTAGGCTGCAAACCTCAGTTGGGCTGCTCAGTCTGGAGGAGAGAAGCTCTATTCCCTGGCTGGGAGAGGTGTCTGCCTAGCGGCAGGGAAGTCTGTAAGTCTAATTGCCTGGCAGCCTTAGGAACCATCTTGGAACCATGAGGGTTAACTTGCAGGACTGGGGTTAGAATGACGCCAACATCGGGGGCTTGGGGGGCTGGTGAAAAAGGTGAAGGGATTAAACAAAAAAAATAAAAACAACTCATAGGCACAGACAACAGTATGGTGATTTCCAGCGGGAGAGCTGGGGGAAGGTAGCAGAGCATATGGGGGGATAAATGCTGATGGAAGGAGACTTGACTTGGGACGGTGAACACACAATACAATGTGCAGATGATGTGTTATAGAACTGCATGCCTGAAACCTGTCAGATTTTATTAATGAATGTCACCCCAATAAAATCAGTAAAAAGATTTTTAAGAAAATGACACCAACATTAAGGATGGGGAGCATGTGAAGACAGAAAAGACTTGTGTCCTTAGTGGCACTGAATTTAATTTCTCTTTTGTTTAAGCCAGAGGGGTCAGAGTTTTCTGTAGCCGCCGAGAACATCCCAACATCAGAGGCAACCCTTGAGTCCAGGCCTGCAGCTTCTCTAGCCCAGACTTCTCTATCAGGTGCCTCTCAAGATTGGTAGCTCATTCTTTTGGATCCCACTTAGATTCTTTCAATGGCCTGGTGGTTCCAACTGCCGGTGGATTAGAAATAAAGATCCCCAAAGATGCTGGTGCTTGTGAGGCCTCACTCACAGGGGGGTCGATGCAGGTGCAGATGCAGTCATCATCTGGGGTACAGAAGTCCCCTCTCAGGGCAGCCGCTGCTGCACTGCGCTCTTGAGTTAGCCAGCGCTTGCCCATCTGTCAGGGCAGGCATTTGTCACAGCCGTTCATCACCTCTCCTGGAATCCATAGACCTTGGGGCTGGCCCAAAGCTGGATAAGCAAGAGCCCTTTGCCAGCAGGCATCTCAGGAAGCCACACTTTCCACGGTGCTGTGGCAGCTTTCTCTGGCAGGTGCCAAAGACGGGATTAGGTGTCCTAGCCAACTGCTGGTGCCAGGAATTTGGCAGAAAGGTTGGCAAGAGTACTGACAACTACGGGGCCATAAACTGAAGAGAAGCAGCAACAAGGAAAATGGACTGAAAAAATAATGCCACCACAGGAGTGAGATAAAACAGCTGATGAGCCCAGGTCATCACATTGTGCCTGAAAGCCATGTGTGCAGGAACCTGCTCTGAGTCACACAGATCTTACTGTTCACTTACAATGCGCAGGTCTTATAGCCACACATAACCACACCTCCCTCCCATCTGTCCTGGAGAATGTGTACCTTGCACCAGTTGGTGAAAATCTGGCAACGTGGGACAGTGAGATGAATGGACCAGAGATCTGCCGCTTGATGCTAGCGTGCTGGCAGGCAAGTCACGAGGTCTCCTGGAGGCTCAGCCCCTAACGCTGTACGTCACTCACAGCTTTCCGAGGCCTGTGTTCTAAAGTGCATGTAGAACCCCTTGTAAGCTCTAAGGACTATAAACGTTCATTGTTACGAGAAAAAATACCTCTGAGTGGTTTTTCATACAAAGAAGCTACTACCTCCTTATTCTGGTGCTTCTGAAGAAGAAATGACAAAGATAGTGTTTTTAGTAAAAGTATATGTTCTTACAGCATTTATTTCTACCACCTCACTCTCTCTGCGCCTCTGGCTCCTGAATTACAAGGCCAGACCTCACATTCCTGTCCTGCACACAACGGGGGGCTGTAGTGATGGCTAGGTCAGGTTGCAGATCCAAAAGGTTTACTAAGACTTAGAGTTTACACATCAGGGGTCACCCCCAAAATATTTATAGCATCTAATTGCAAAAGTGCCTCCAGGGTGTGGATCCAAGTCCTGTTTTATGAAACATTTCGAACATTGGAAAGTACAGAAATGAGTAGGACACCCACATTACCATCTGTTCAATCGGGATGATAGTCACATTGATGTCATTTTATTTTCTGTATGTTTTAATGTTTGAAATGTCTCATAAAACAACAGTTTTTAAAATTAATAATTTTTAAAAAGACTTAAGTCAAATATCCACATCTTCTCTTGGATGCATGTTTTAATGTCCCAACCTTTCATACACTCATTTCCCAAAAATGAGTTAGATGCCATTCATTTGTATCCCTGTGATATGCTGAGGTGACTTGTGTTAAATTACTTACCACACTTCATTACAACTTCTCGTTACCCTAGGTTTTGAGGTCTTTGAGGGCAGGAATCAGGCCCTTCATCTGTCTTCTCATCAAACCTCACACCTGTCATATTGTAGGGCTTACTAAATGTCTTATAAAATCTAAATAAATTGCCCCGGCGGGTTTTGCTCAGTGATTAGAGCATCGACCCATGGGCTGAAGGGTCACAGGTTCGATTCCCGGTCAAAGCACATACGTGGGTTGCAGGATTGGGCTGGTTGGGCCTGCGCGGGAGGTACCCAATCCATGGGTGTGTGTGTATGTGTCTCTCTTCCCCCTTCCTCTCCTCCTTCTCTTCCACTCTCTAAAAAACCAATGGAAAAAATATCTTTGGGTAAGACAAAAATAAGTAAATAATCTAAGTAAATTAATATGCATGAAAGACTCTGTTTTCTCTCTAAGCCTTCACAACACCAGAATCTTCTCTGCTCCTCAAAACTGTTTATCCTCTCCCTTTCTTTTCTGTATTAGGTATAAATCATTCTGAATGTTATAACTCTACATGTCTAGGGAACATCTGATAGCCACATTTCAGGGAAGAACCATGCTTTAAGTTGATTTACAAATTGCTATAGACTGAATGCTTGTACCGACCCCCCAAATGCACATGTTAAAACCTAATCCCCAATGGGATGGTATATTGGAAGTGATTAGTTCATGAGAATAATAGCCAATGAATAGTATTAATGCCCTTATAGAAGAGACCCCAGAGAGCTCCTTTGCCATGAGTGGACATCACAACTGTCTAGAAACCCAGGAAGAGGGCTCTCACCAGACACCAGATCTGCCCAGTGTCTTAATCTGGGACTTCCCGGCCTCCAGAACTGTGAGGAATAAATGTTGTTTATAAGCCATCCAGGCTCTGGTTTTCTATTAGGGCAGTTTGAATGTACTAAGACACGACAATAAAAGTGCAAAAGAAAAGGCAAATTCAATTAGAACATCCTTTTTCCTCTAAACATTCAAGACTATAAATTTGAAAAAAATATGCAAATTTTTAACATTGATAATCCAACAAATCAATCCCATGACATGTCTCCACATTGCTTGAGAACAAACCCCCACCCTCTATTTTTTAAGAACACATTTTATTTACTTTTATTTTTTTAAATATGTTTTCTTATATTTTTTAATTGATTTCAGAGAGAGGGAGAGAGAGGGAGAGATAGACAGAAACACCAATGATGAGAGAGAATCATTTGTCAGCTGCTTCCTGCACGCCCCTCACTGGGAATGCAGTCCACAACCCAGGCATGTGCCCTGACTGGGAATCAAACTGTGACCTCCTGGTTCATGGGTCAACACTCAACCACTGAGCCACACCGGCTGGGTGGGAACAAACCTTTTTTGATGATTCCTGTCTTTTTCTTGTTATAGTCGTGATATTCAACCAGCGTGACTGAAATAAGATAGTAAGTAAAGTGTATCTACCACCATCCTACGGAGTATTGAGCTTTTTAATCAACTATACTGCCCTTTCTAATACATATTTAACTAAATGCTAGTTTTCAGTTTCATTATAAACGAAGACAGTTGTGTCTCTAGGGTTAAAATTAATAGGCTAAAAACCACAATTCATCATCACATACTGATTGAAATTTCCCTGCTTTATAGCTAAACAATTTGTTCAAATGATATCCAGGACCAAAGCTGGTAGGTCTGGTTACAGGTGTCATTGCTTTTTTTTGATATCCTTGTTTACCTTTCCAGTCCCATCTGCTGCCTCTCCCTTGCCACGCCCTGCAAGGCAGCCTTGCTGAGTAAGTCATTCTCTTTCTGACCTCCTTGCCTTACATGTATTATTTCTTTGGCCTCATTAGAATGTCTCTCATCCCCCAAGTCTCAGGCCCACTGTCACCTCCTTAGGGATCTCCTCTGAGCCCTCCTAGCTCTATCACATACCTCTATTCCAATACTCCACCCTCGGCTAGAAGGATCTGCTCCCATGCCTTGTCTCAGGAGGACCCTGAAAGCCACTGCTGGTCTGAAACCTCAGTCTGCTCATCTTTGTAACACAAAGTATGGTGCCTGACCCTGAATCAATGCCCAATGAACGAATAGCTGAGACCGAACAGATAAACAAAATGAATGTATCCAACACAAAGCTGTGTGTAAAATCATTTGCTCATATGTAACGAGGGAAGTTACAGTGAAATGGTTAGGTAAAATGCATAGACACACAAAGAAAAAGGACCTAGCCAAGGACCCATTTAGGTTAAACAGGGAGACGGTGGGTTATGCTGAACAGGGCTGGACCTCCTCGCTGGGGTCCTTGGCCCTGCTCAGCCCCTAGTGCTGGGTGCCTGTAGAGTTTGGAGAAGCTCAGTGCGTACGTAGTACTTTTTACTATGATGAAGGACTTCCTTGGCTGAAAGCCTGCTTGCTCATCGTGCCTTGTCTGCCTCCTGCTACTCTGTTGCCAAATTGCTGTTTCCATAAGTTTTCCAGGGATTGTAAACCAGTGTATATCAGGATGAGCAGAGGGAAAAACAGCAACACCTGGGAAGCCAGGAAAAAAAGGGCAGTTTACATAATGAGCAAGCATCCTCAAGATTAGCTACAGCGAGGATTGTGCTGGAGCCCGCAGAATTCAACCACCCGCTTTCAAACCACAGTGCAACTAGGAGAGAGGCCTGATCTCCCATTTTACGAGCATGAATCCTTTCAAATTAGCCTGCACTCTGTGTAGCGGCATTCTTAGTTTATAGAGACATTATTATATCTAAAAACACACTTATGCCCTAGATGGTTTGGCTCAGTGGATAGAGCGTCGGCCTGCAGGCTGAAGGGTCCCAGGTTCGATTCCGGTCAAGGGCATGTACCTTGGTTGCGGGCACATCCCAAGTAGGGGGTGTGCAGGAGGCAGCTGATCAATGTTTCTCTCTCATTGATGTTTCTAACTCTCTATTCCTCTCCCTTCCTCTCTGTAAAAAATCAATAAAATATATTTAAAAAATAAAAATAAGTAACATACTTATTCATCTATTGTACTCAATATACACAAACTAACTGGGAAACTCACAGCGGTTCAAAATGACTGGGAAATAACTCTTCTGAGACAACTTTTGAAGATGGCAGGGCAGAACTTGGGAGTGTGCAGAAGTGGCCCTGAGGCGCGCTCTGACTATTAGCAAGCTGCTAGGCTTCTGAGTCTGATCTCTAAGACATGATTTGTTCACGGGGCTCCATGTTCAGGCAATGGTTCTCCAAGTGTGGTCCAGGGACCAGTAGAATGTGAAATTCATAAAATGCAAATGATCGAGCCCCCCTCAAACCAACAGAATCAGAACTCTAGGGCCCAGCAATCTGTGTTTTCGCCTGACCTCCAGGTGTTGAGTATGTATCCTGAGGTAGGAGAGCAGCTGCCCTAAAGCGCTGGGGGCTCTGGCAGGAGCTGCAGAGTAAAACCCGGAGCCAGACCCTGTTCATTCTGGTGTGCATGGAATTTGGAACCAGACATCCCCAGTTAGCCTGTTGTATTAACAGCCACGGCAAGAATCCACTTCCCACCACAGCGCGCAACCCTTGGCAATCCAAACACTGCTAGTCCCACCCCCTTCTCAACCTCTGCTCAGCTTCCCCTCATCACTCACTCCTTCACTCATCTTCTAATTACCCTCATGCCGCTGACTTCTAAGCAATTTCCAGATAAAACATGTAACAGACCAAATGAATGCAAAAGGAAGCGTTCCCTGTGCATTTTGTATCCTCCTCTCTCACGCAACTGCAAACTGCCGCAAAGCGGGCGAGCGCAGGGAAATCAGACCCTACCCTGCACACGGAACAGGACGGGGACACCTCAGAAGGAAGGGCCTGCTGGGAGGATACATTGTCCTGGCTCCCTCAAGGTAATAGGAAATCAAATTGTACAAAGCAATCATAGTTTATACGTTAAAATAGCGGTGGGAATATTGCAGTGTGCTACATTTATCTAGGACTTTAAAATAATTCTTACGTTTTATTTTACTATTTTATCCTGAGGTTAATGCTATGACATAGGTTTTTTAAAATCAGAAATTATCATTACTTTAAAAGTGTTTAAAAAGTCTTGGCGAGGTTCATGATTTCTGCAGCTCAGCTGTGAGGAGCTGCATTAGATCAAGTGGATGTTGCTGAGGCCCTTCTGGGAGTGTTGAAACCCGTCCCTCCACTTGAAGGCTCCCTATCCTCTTCTCAGTGCAGTAAACTCCTAGGCATCCTTCACAACCTCACTAAGAGAAACATCACTTTTCCACAAAGTGTTATAATGGCTGGCATGTGCTTCAGAATACTTCTGTAGGAGAGGGGGTTAATAGATGGGAACAAGAAGAAAGAAGACTGGTCATAGGTTATTAACAGTTGCATCTGATGGATCAGTGCATGGGAAGTTGGGTTGGGGAAAGAATTAGATTATTTCCCCATTCTTTCTACTTTTGCATGTTTGAACTTTTCCATAGTAAAAAGTTAAAAGCATATGTATATAAATAAATAAATATTTTAAAATAAAATATTTTCAAAATAAATTATATATAATAACTGGGGGCCCAGTGCACAAAAATTTGTGCACTTGGGAGGTCCTTCAGCCCAGCCTGTGCCTTCTCGCAGTCTAGGACCCCTCGGGGGATGTCCACCTGCAGGCATGCCTGGTCAGCCTGGGTGAGGGGCTGATGGCTGTTTGCAGGCTGGCCAAGCCCTCCAGTGTGGACCCTCAGCCCATTGGGGTGTGGCCAGCCTGGGTGATGGGCCGAGGGCCGTTTTCAGGCTGCCCACAGCCCCTTCAGGTTTTGGGTCGCTACTGGGGTACCTGGCCAGCCTGGGTGATGGGCTGAGGGCTGTTTTCAGGCTGCCCACAGCCCCCCAGTGGGGACCCTCACCCCATTGGGGTGTGGCCAGCATGGGTGACGGGCTGAGGGGCATTTTCAGGCTTTTAGGCTGCCCACAGCTCCCATTGACCCAATGTCCCAGCAAGTCTGGCTGGAAGCAGGTTTCTGGGGTTTATTTATCTTCTATAATTGATACTGTTCCTTTAAGCCGAGACCTAGGCAGGTAACGAAGCCTCCTGTTGGCTTCAGCTCCCTGGCTTCTATAATTGAAAGAATGTTGCCTTAGTAGACTCTAAGAATGTTGCCTTAGTAGACTCTAGGCAGGCAGTTTCCTTCATCATTGGTGCAACAGAAGCCTGCTATTTGCTTCAGCTCTGAGGCTTCTATAATTGCAACAATGTTGCAACTATGTTGTTGCCTTGAGCACAGAGAGGCCCAGCTGGCTGGCAGACAGCTTACTCCTGGTGCAATGGAAGCTACCTGTTTACTCCAGCTCCGTGACTGCTGGCCTCCATCTTGGCTGGGTTAATTTGCATACAGCCTCTCTGATTGGCTGGAGGGCATGGCTTAGGCGTACCAAAGAAACAGTCAATTTCAATATTACTCCTTTATTAGATTAGATAATAACAATAGTAGTAAACATTTTGGACCAGCACAAAGAATGGAGCAAATGACACTTACTGGAAATGCTGAGAAAGGTAAATGTATATATATTATAATCTCTGTGCCCAAATGTTGTTTTGTTGTTTGTTATATTATATGTGTATCTTCCCTTTAGACTGTCAACTTTTTGTTTTGTTTTGTTAACCCTCACCTAAGGATATTTTTCTGTTGATCTTTTAGAGAGAGTGGAAGAGAGGGAAAGACAGAGAGAAACATCAATGTGAGAGAAACACACAGATTGGTTTGCCTCCTGCACATGCCCGACCAGGGCCCAGGCCAAGGAGGAACCTGCAACCAAGGTACGTGCCCTGACAAGAATCATCTTTGGTCCACAGGGTGGCACTCCTTCCATTGAGCCAAACAAACTAGGGCTAACTTCCTTTTTGTTTTGTTTGCTTTGTTTTTTATTTTGTTGTTGCTAACTTTAGACTGTCAACTTCTTGAATTCAGACCCTCTTGTTCTGTATCATTTATCTATATACTAGAGGCCTGGTGCACGAAAGTGGTCCCCTCAGTCCAGCCTGCGCCCTCTCCAATCCAGGACCCCCTGGGATCTGCTTGCCAGCCTGATCACTACTCACTGCCCCTGCATGCGGGCCTAATTGCCCCTAACTGCCCCTGCTACCGGCCTGGTCTCCCCTAACTGTCCCCTGCTGCCAGCCAGGTTGCCCCCAACTGCCCCCTCCTTGCCAGCCTGGTCGCTCCTAACTACCCCCCCCCCTGCTGGCCTGGTTACCCCTTACTGCCCCTCCCCGCTGGCCTGGTTGCCCCCAACTGCTTCCCCTGCTGGCCTGGTCACCCCTAGCTGCCTGCCCCTGCTGGCCTGGTCATCCCTCATGGTACCCCCACTGGCCTGGTCGCCCCACACAGCCTACTTGTTCAGCCATTTGGTCGTCCCTCACTAATCCCCCCTGCCAGCCTGGTCTTAGGCAGCCATCTTGCAAGGGTATGATGATCAATTTTCATATTACCACTTTATTATATAGGATCTTGGGGCTTAGCACATTCTCCACTAATTGAGAAAATGCAAAATTATCCCCAAATATATAGTTTGTTACCGTCTAATAGAAAATGGGATATAGCCTCAGAGAACAGAAACATTTTGATGTTTAATGGCATGTAATAAGACTGACATTATAAACTCCAGTGTGGTTTCAAATTAGAGAGTGATAAACTCTTTCTTGAATCTGCCTAATGAATAAAGAGCAAATCAAAAAGTGGTCAAATGTACACTGCTTGCAGAGTATCTATTGAAGGAGGACTGTAGGCTACATTATCTTGTTCACAAGTAAGCTAGCATTTGCAGAAAAGGTTTAGCAAAATATTTGAGCTCCTATCTCTCAAGCTTCTCTACAGCAGTGCTTCGGGCCAATTCCTAATAGGGTGGGTGCTTCTGCTGGCCAGGAAGCCCCTTTCCTGTCTGCAAGTCGCAAATGCAGGCTGGAGACGACTGTGGTACACTGGCTAATTTGATTACCCTCCTGTTAATCAGCTTTCTTCAAAATGCCAAGGCAAAACTAATAGTAAGCAATGCAGATTTGCATACGGTTTAGTATTCTCTGCAGATTGATATGCAGGAATCCCAGAGGCCTGAGGCAGGAATGTGAGTTTAAATGGCAGACATTCTTTAAATGTCTATGGACCCTGTCCTTTTGCTCCCCTGTCTCCTACTCTTCAAGTCACCCAATCTCCTAGTTGCTAGATTTGCCCTCCTCCAACCCTTCAGCTAAATAGTACCATAGAGTAACAATGCTTCTTATACTTGAA
>PVJC01040407.1:0-15806 GCA_004026665.1 Murina feae
AAAAAAAAAAAAAAAAAAAAAAAAAAAAAAAAAAAAGATGTCACTTTGGCCCTGACCAGTTTAGCTCAGTGGATAGAGCGTTGGCCTGGGGACTGAAAGGTCCCAGGTTCGATTCCGGTCAAGGGCATGTACCTGAGTTGCAGGCACATCCCTAGTGGGAGGTGTGCAGGAGGCAGCTGATCGATATTTCTCACTTATCGATGTTTCTAACTCTCTATCCCTCTCTCTTCCTCTCTGTAAAAAATCAATAAAAATATATTTTAAAAAATAATTTTAAAAAAGATGTCACTTTGGAATGTATTTTGTACATACATACACACTGTCATTAAAGTGATAGAATGACATTAAATGAAAAATCCACAAATGAACTCTGCAGAGTGACCCTGACCCTACAGATGGCAGAGGCAGGACTTGGCTGAAAACTCAGATGAGCTCTGCAGAACGCTCTGTTCCAGATGGCTGTGCAAGGAGATTGCTGGTCGGCTAGACTGAGATGACCTCTGCTGGACGCAAACCTTAGGTGACCCAGCTTAGTTCTAGCAAACAAGAGAATCTTCTTTATTAGCCCAATAATTTATTGAATTCATTAAACTGAGTCTGAGTTGTCGGTGAATTAAAAAAGCAAGTAGTTTTAAAAAATCCTTAAGAAAGCATGGCTGAAAAATTATGCTAAACATATCCGAATGTATAAAAACCATGAAAATGATTTATTGAAAGATAAAATTGGTCACAAAAACAAACTTTACTTCAATTTAAA
Source organism: Murina feae (assembly GCA_004026665.1). Lineage (NCBI taxonomy): Eukaryota > Metazoa > Chordata > Mammalia > Chiroptera > Vespertilionidae > Murina > Murina feae. Next base: position 758 of record PVJC01040407.1, read on the forward strand.
TACTGTTGATGATGCATGAATTATATGAACAACCATATATGGATTAGTTATTTCAAAGGAATTTATTTTTAATATTTAAAAAGCTAGTTCATTGAAGCAGAGGTTTTTAGATAAGATCTTATATTCATGACAATGGCTTTGGAAAATGTTTAATATTTCTTATTCAGCAATAATAAGTCATGAAATACTAAGGAGATATTTGGCTTGGAAATGAAATTAGAGAATGAATGCCACACAGCTCAATATTATGCCTTCACATACTATTTCTCCACACATTCGCATGATGCTTTATAGCACTTTCCAAAGCACTTTCACATGAAAGTTCTCATTTTAGCCAAACCCAATCTGCTCGGGTCGGCAGTATGGGTAGCTTGAACCATCCACAGAGCCTGAGCCTGCACCATGACAGAAATGCTTCAGGCAGAAACCAGTTTCAGTGAACTGGTCTATGAAGTCACTTTCGGGGAACCCCTGAGCCCTCACCAGTATAGCTCCTAATGCCTCACGCTATGGTGCTCTCTGCCTTGGCTTCTTCACTTCTTCCAAACTCTGGTCTACCAATGACTTGTGCTGACTTTATTCTTGGTCACACTTAACCCTGAACTATCTAAAACCACTATCAGTTTCCCTCATATCATGGCTATCTGCCACCTTCTCACCCCACCACCAACCCCACACCCTCCCCATTTATTACCAACATCACATTCTTTCCTCACAACTTGGAAAAAAGAACAGCCTTAAGAAAACAGATGGGCACAATGTGGCAACTGGAAGTGGTCGTTCACTCCAGAATCTACAGGTTGAGGAGTAACAAGCAGACCGACAGAGTTTCCAGAGAGCAGGACCATTTGTACATATTCACGTTTGCAGTGAAAAGCACAGCCCACACCATGCCCTTAGTGCCTTTCTGACATATTCCCCTGCTCTAGGAGATGGGAGGCATCAGGTCTTTTTTCACTGGCTGCTTGGAAAGTTTACCTAGGGATTCAAGGCATGCGGGGAGCAGTATTTTGGCAGCTTGCTATTCTAATTGAACTGACTGGGTGTCTAAAGATTCCTGATCCTGTTTTTGTTCCTTACAGTTTGATGAGAAATGTCTTTATGACATTCTGCAGCATTATACCCAAAACATGTCATTCCTATACCCTGAAAATGCTTCAAAAGTCCCCCCTTCCTCCCCCCAAATCACATACACACAAAGAAAAAAAAAACAGCCCAAGCTTTTCAACATGGCTTTGAGGCCTTCTTATTGGATCATCTCACTCAGCACCCAATCTTCACCTGGCTAAATCCCCCACCATCTCTTTAATCTCCAGTCAGGAAACTCTACCTCATCTGACCTCAATGTCATCACATCTTGTGCATTTTCCTTACCAGATAACTAGGATAATATGTCAAAATTCTGAGCCTATTCTTCTCTGGACCCCCTACCAATCTATGTGGAATGACCTAAAGATCAAGTAACAAACTCTTCTATGATAACAAACTCCAGAACTCCTTTCTATCTAATATAAAATTTCCTTAATATTATTCAGAATTTGTCTACTCTTTAATGATCATGAACCAAATACTAGTTAGGCATTACCATGTACATGAACAACTGGTACTATTCCTTATCTTCACAGAAAGAGTGAGTCTATGCTAACCCATTTGTTTTGCAAGATGCATTCTCCAAGTATTGAGTTCTTATAGACAGTTATAGTGCAAAGGGTAAGAGAGTGTTGTATCGTTTGACAGCAAATAATTACTGAGTACATACTATTCTCAAGGTACAATGCCAGGAGAGAATACAAAGGCAGTATTTCATTTATAAATAGTGTTATAAAAGTTTTTCAATGAGACAGGTGTTTGTAACATGAAACACATTTTCACAAACAAGCCAGCCAATAATCATGGTTAAGATTTTCGGGTTAGCAAATAAAGGTCTATTTAAGCTTAACAAAGCTAAAATATATGTTAATTTACTGGGGATATAATAGAAAAAGTATTTTACAAGACTACCACTGTAAGAAAAGAGGAAATCAATGTAATAAATAGCTTCTATTGATTTAGTTTAAATAAATGTGCTTAATGGAAAGTGAGTTAACATTTACTGAATCCAGGCATACCCATTACCCCAATGAATTTCTCAAAACAAAGTTATTACATTGCTACTATTATTCTAATTTTAATCTTAAGGAAGTTTAGACTCAAGGAAGATAGTACCCTGTCCCAGCACCTTTCAGGAATGTATCAAAGCTGTGCTCTTCCCTCTTCCCCACTTGAGATACCAGTGTGTGCAGACTATTAGGGACTCCGGCACCCACTACATACACACACATTCAGGAAATACAGACAAAGGATATGAACAGTACTGTGTTTGCTTCCACAGAGAGCCCCAGGCATGTCACTAACCCAGGGTCAATTGGCACTATCCATTTCACATCTTCAGAACCTTTTGTGACCCGAAGGCACTATTAAATTTTAACACCAACCCATTTTGAGGGATAGGTCCTAGAAAACTTTTTCACCAACAGCATAGGTAAGGGATAAATCTCCAAGTGCCATTCTGTGTCAGTGGGTAAATTTTGTCCTAATTCAGCCTTCAACTGAAGTTAAAAGCACCTAGTCTCCTGTGCTTTAAACCCAAGTCCTGTCTCTGCCAGAGCTGACCTCCACACTTATATGATCTGTGGCCTATTTGAACCTATATGTGGTTCAAATTTAATAAGGCCAACGTAGAACACATGAAATTACTTCCCGAACTTATCTCCCTCCTGCCTGGGTCTTTCCATCTCAGTAAACTGTTCCACATCCACACAACTGTTCAAGCTAAAAATCCAGTGCTATTATTGATTCCTGTTGTTCTTTCACTCCCTACAAATCATCTAGCAATAAGTTCTGTTGGTTCTACTTCCAAAATTTATCCTAAATGTGGCCACATTTCTCCAACATTATTACCAATGACCTTCCTCAATCCATCACATGTCTTGTTTGGATTAATCAATAGCTTTGTAACTGGTCTGCCTACTTCTACTACTGCCCTCTATACTCTCTTTATGACAGCAACAAGGTGTTGTTTTACAATCATAAATCAGACACATGATTCTCCAGTTTAAAACACTTTAGAAGTACACCTAGTATAAAGAAAAGCATACCATGAAATTTGGTATAAAATCCAATTCTCTTAACCTTGCTTAAAAGACCTAACAGAATCTGGCCCCAGCCCCCCTCTGATTCATCTTCTGTCACTGTCAACTCCAGATGCCCCACAGAGATCACATAGGACCTCCATATACTATCTCTGCCATTTGCTCGAATGCTCTAACCCCAAGCCTTTGCATATTGTGTTGCATCTTAGTATTTAGATACCAGTTTTAAAAAAGTCATCTTCTCAGAAAAGCCTTCTGGCTTATGATATCTAGAACAGCCAACCACAATATCTAGCAAAACAATATATGCATTTATCCTCTGATACATCAACCCACTTATAGGAATCCACCCCAAAGAAACACTGGCAAAGCCCTGGCTGTAGTGGCTCAACTGGTTGGAGTATCACAGGTTCGATTCCCAATCAGGGCACATATCTAAGCTGCAGGTTTGATCCCTGGTCAGGGGTACATACAGGAGGCAGCCGATTGATGTATTTCTCTCACACTGCTGTTTCTTCTCTCTCTCTCCCTCCCTCTCCCTATCCCCCCTCCCTTGCTCCCTCTCTAGAGTAAAAATAAATATACCCAATAAATAAATGAAATACTGGCAAAACCATGACACAGATAACCAGACATTACATGTCTCTTTCTGGAAGTATACAATACCACCAATGAAATAATCTTGAAATGCAAACACACACACAAGAATCTGATCAATGTTCTCATTTCTTATTTTATTTTATTGTTTCCATCTTCATTTATCACCTAGATAAATCAATCTCTTGATCTAACTATGAATCCACAGGAACTAAAGAAAACAGGAAAACACAATCAGCAGAATCTAGAATATAAATATGAGGAACAAGCCAGGATAAATAATCACTTTCTTCAACAAAATTAATTACAAAGGGGAAAAACATATGGAAGAGAAATTAGATTAAAAGAAATTTAAGAGAAAAATAATATATTTACAATGAATGGCCCAGATTTAAAAATACCATTGAGCCCAACCAGCATGACTCAGTGGTTGAGAATCACCCTATGAACCAGGAGGTCACAGTTCCATTCCAGTCAGGGCACATGCCCGGGTTGTGGGCTCCACCCCAGTAGGGGCATGCAGGAAGCAGCCGATCAATGATTTTTTCTCATCATTGATCGATCTCTCGATATCTCTCTCTCTCTCTCTCTCTCTCTCTCTCTCTACTCCTCCTCCCTCTCTCCCTCTCTCTGCCTTTCCCTTCCTCTCTGAAATTAATAAAAATATATATACATAAAAAATATTGTGTTAAAAAAATACTGTTGAAATAATTGGCCCAGTTTGAAATCTTATATGTTCTAACACTTAAAAATTATTTGTTAAAGTTGTTTAATTGTAAGAACAGTATTCTGAATAAGTGTTTAAAATTAGTACACATCTTTAGAGTTATATATTTAAACAGTATGAATCAATGATATAATGTGGGGGGTTGCTTCTAAATAATAAGTAAAGTGAGAACATGGGTAAGAATATAGCTGAAACGTGAGCTGACAATTTTGGAAGCTGGGTGATGGACAAATGGAGTAAATTAAACCAGATTCTCCACTTATATGTTTGAAATTTTCCATAATTGAAATTTATTTAAAAGCCAACCAATTCTTCACTATAACACTTTTATTTCCCAGCATATTAATGTTACTACAGTTGACCCTTGAACAGTACAGGTTTGAACTGCACAGGTCCATTTATTGACACATTTTTCTCAGTAAATATCATAAATGTATTTTCTCATCCTTATGATTTTCTTAATAAAGTTTTCTTTCCTCTAGCTTATTTTATTGTAAGAATATAGTATATAACATATTACAGATATATTAGTCAATTGTTTATAGTATAATAAGGCTCTGATCTTAGTAGGCTATTGGTAGTTAAGCTTATGGGGAGTCAAAAGTTATACACGAATTTTCAAGTGTATAACTTGAAATTTTCAAGTGCTCCTAACACTGCATTGTTCACCGGTCAACTGTATGTAGTTTCTTATTATTCAGTTTGTGATGACTGTCTACCTCTTGCCAAAATAATATTTTTTGTGAGAACTAATGCTTAGTTTTTACGCTACTATCCCCAATGACTAGAACAGTGCCTGGTTCCTGATTAATATTTCAGAATGAATACATAAAACATCTGGGACCTCCGATAAAGTCTAAAAAAATGTTAATTCTAGGATGATTAACAAAGTGTTGCAGGAAGAGGGTACAGCAGTGGCCAGTGGGGGCTTACCTTCACTTCGATGAAGTCAGGATGCCCTAAAGACACGAGCTCAGCATAGGCTTGGAGTTCATCCACATTCCATGCTTTAACTAGAGTCAGTCTGTAGACAGTACGCTGTTGCTAAAACAAAGGAAAAGCCAACTTTGTTTTTACTAGTATCTAGGTAGAAGTTAAACCTAGGAAGACTTTCAAAATTTCTTCAACCCATAGAGAACCCAGGTAAAGTGAAATCCAGCATGAACTTCTATAAATTGAACTTATATCTCTTAGAAAAGTGAAAAAGGTATAAACAAAGTAATAAGATTCCCATAAGCCTTACAAAGGCAAAGATGCTAGCTATTTCTTTTCTTTCACTCACAATATCTAACAATATTAGGCACCCAAAAGGTTCTTGACAAAGACACGCTGGACGAGATTTAGTAAAGAACAATAAGTTGACCACATAGTTTCAGACTGTCAAAAACTGAGATTAGGAAAAGTAGCCAGTTACCAAATAAAAAGAAAAGAAAAAATGAGATTTTCTGGCATAGAGTGTGAATATTTATCTATATATTTTTAAGTATGGTGTGAGACAGGGATTCTCTTCTATGTGGAAATTGAAACAGCATTAAACATTGAATAATTCATTCTCTACTCCATGATTTGTAATGTCTGCTTGTTGTAATCAAGTTTTCATATATTCATGGATGTTTCTGAACTTTCTGCTCTATGATATTAGCTTTTCTATCTTGTCACAGTACCACACTAAGTAACTACAGCTTTATAATAAGACTTGATATTTAGCACAAACAACCTCTTGTTCTTCAAAATTGTTTTTCTTCAAAATCATCTTGCTTACACTTAGCCCCTTAATTCTTTTTCATATTTACTTTAGAACTAGAGGCCTGGGGCACAAATTCGTACATAGACAGGGTCCCTTAGCCTGGCTGGCGATCAAGGCCTATCAGGGGGCCGGCCAGCTGGTTGGGTGGGGGGATCCTAGGAGGTTGGCCAGCAGTGGTGGGGGGAGGAGCTGTGGGAGGTTGGCCAGTGCAGGAGGTTGGCCAGCTGGGGGGAAAGGCCATGGGAGCGCACTGACCATGAGGGGGCGGCTCGTGCATTGAGTGTCTGGCCCCTGGTGGTCAGTGCGCATCATAGTGACTGGTTGAATAGTCGTTCCAGTTGTTTGGTCATAATGGTCGCTTAGGCTTTTATACCTATAGATTACATACATACACACACACACACACCTTTCCTTTTCGTTGCATTCTCATGTTGTAAATTTCTGTGTTAGCGTGTTAGCAGTTCTCAGGGCACTGATCATTTTTACACTGAAATCTGTGTTCAATGTGCCAGTAGAGCCACCTCTTCAAACTTTCCCACCTCCAAAGAATGGAGAAATACTGCTCTGTATTACCCCTTTGCTTTCCTGGAGTGTAAGTACTGCTGCTTTTTAAATTCTTTAGAGGGGTATTTTTTTCTGCTATACAGTGTTTACATACAATCTCTTACTTACTCTGTTGGCTTCTAGTGCACCTAGCATGTTTTGTCTGTGCATTTTGCACTTCTCAGCTTTCTCTTGTGGTTTTTCAAGCAATAAATTTAGGTATCCCTTTGACCATATGTCCATTAGATACATTATAATACACGGTTGTGTGTGTGTGTTTATTTATTTACTAGGGGCCCGGTTCACAAAAATTTGTGCACTCGGGAGGTCCCTCAGCCTGGCCTGTGCCCTCTCACAGTCAGGGACTCCTCTGGGGATGTCCACCTGCTGGCGTGCCTGGCCAGCCTGGGTAAGGGGCTGATGGCTCTTTGCAGGCTGGCCAAGCCCCCCAGTGTGGACCCTCACACCATGGGGGTGTGGCCAGCCTGGGTGTGGGGCTGAGGGCCATTTTCAGGCTGCCCACAGTCCCTTCAGGATTCGAGTCCCTACTGGGGTACCTGGCCAGCCTGGGTGAGGGTCTGAGGGCCGTTTTCAGGCTTCCCACAGCTCCCATTGACCCAAGGTCCCAGCAAGGCTGTCTGGAATCAGGTTTCTGGGGTTTATTTATCTTCTATAATTGAAACACTGGTGCTTTAAGCTGAGGCCTAGGCAGGTAATGAAGCCTCCTGTTTGCTTCAGCTCCGTGGCTTCTATAATTGAAACAATGTTGCCTTAGTAGAGACCCAGCTGGCCTAGGCAGGCAGTTTGCTGGTGCAATGGAAGCCTCCTGTTTGCTTCAGCTCTGTGGCTTCTATAACTGTAACTATGCTGCCTTGAGCAGAGAAAGGCCCAGCCGGCCTAGGCAGACAGTTTACTCCTGGTGCAACGGAAGCCTCCTGTTTGATCTAGTTCTGTGGCTGCCGGCCTCCATCTTGGCTGGGTTAATTTGCATACAGCCGCTCTGATTGGCTGGTGGGCATGGCTTGGCTGGTTGGCCTGGCTTAGGCGTCCCAGAGAAATGGTCAATTTCAGTATTACTCTTTTATTAGAGTAGATATATTTATATAAAATATATGTGTGATTTCACCCTCCTCCTACTCCTCCACAGAGGCAGTATCTTCCTGTATATTGTCGACATTTCCAGGAGGATGTCAAGCCCTTCTTTTCTTTTTGCTATTGGAAGTAACTTATGGAAGTGCATGAATCTTCAAACTAACTCTGGCCACACTCTGTCTCATATTCTTGCTGATATGCACGGTCTTCTGAGACTCTGCTGAACCTAAGGCAAATATTTTCCCACTTCCTTTACTAAGTTTCTGGTCTTTGAGCAGGATAATTTTGTTTAAGGCACCTGCAATGATTGATAGTTGAGATCAAGTATGACAAGTGATTGATAAACTGATCCAATCTCATCTCAAGGGTCAGAAAAATTAAAAGATGTGTGTGTGTGTGTGTGTGTGTGTACGTATGTTTTCTGATCTCAGTTTTTGTTGTATCTCCTTGCAAGCCTTTTTTTCTGTATATTATATATGTGCGTGTGCCATTAATACTATGATGCATGTACAATTTTGTTTTTAGCTTTAAAAAAATGTAACACTATTATATTAAAATTACCTTTCATCATTAAATATTCTTCTACAATAGTTATTTTCCATGGGAACAAGGACGCAGGCAAACAAAAACCTCGTCCCCTTCCCTCTCTGTACTTCTCTCTGAGAATCACATCTGCATGAGCTCTTCTTTTGTTAGAAGTGTGTTCCTCTGCTGTGTTGGAATGCACATCACTGTTTTGAAATGTCATATTCAGTGCTAGTTCAATAGTGATATCATAAATTGTGTAGCCATTTCTTGGGCTTGAACATCTTAAGGCCTTATAATATATCATTATTATAAACTAGGGACCTGGTGAATGAAATTCGTGCACTGGGGGTGGGGGAGTCCCTCAGCCCAGCCTGTCCCCTCTCACATACTGGGAGCCCTCAGGGGATGTCCTTCTGACAGCTTAGGCCTGCTCCCTGCTCCCCTTGGGGAGCGGGCCTAAGCCGCAGTCTGGCCTCCCTTTGTGGGAGGTGACTAGGCTGATCAGGGGAAGGCACCAGACCCATCATCCCGTGCTGCAGCCACTGCCAGTCACCATAGCCACCAAGGTGTTTTCATCAATATGGACTCCAGTCCCTTCAACCATGAAAAAATGACAACTTTCTTTAGGCATTTTCAATATGTATCTTTCATAGAATGGACCTTTCTTTCTTTCTTTCTTTCTTTCTTTCTTTCTTTCTTTCTTTCTTTCTTCCTTTTCTTTCTTTCTTTCTTTCTCTCTCTCTCTCTCTCTCTCTCTCTCTCTCTCTCTCTCTCTCTCTTTCTTTTTTTGTATCCTCACCTGAAGATATGTTTCATTGATGTTTAGAGACTGTGGAAGAGAAAGAGAAAGACAGAGAGAAACATCAAAGTGAGAGGGGCACTTTGACTGGTTGCCTCTTGCAGGAGCCCTGACCTGGGCCCAATCCAGGGAGGAGCCTGCAACCTAGGTACATGCCCTTGGTCAGAATTGAACCCGGACCCTGCGGTGGGCAGGCCAAGGCATTATCCACTGAACCAAAGCAGCTAGGGAATGATAAGACATTTCTTAGCCTTCCAGCAGCAGACCTTCATTTTTTCTCCAGGAGTGTGGAACAGTCACCAGCTCCACCACTGCCCAGTTACTAAGAATATTACCAGTGGCATACAGGGAGCTTAGCCAATGAGCAGTCAGAAAAGTTGTTTCCTCTGTAGTTCACTCCGATCACCAGCTCCACCCCTGCCCAGGCTCCTCTGATCACTGGCTCCACCCCTGCTCAGGCCCCTCAGATCGCTGGTTCTGCTCCTGCCTAGGCCCCTTCGATTGCCGATCCCGCCCCTGCCCAGGCCTACAGCCTCTGACTAGGGTAAAGGCCAGGGCAGGGGACCCCAGACCTCTCCGATCGCCAGCTCCACCCCTGCCCTATTGCAACCTCTGGCAAGGCTGTAGGCCTGGGAAGGGGATCTCCAGACCCCTGCTTTGCTGGCTCCACCCCTGCTCAGGCACCTGCCATCATCAGCTCCACCTGTGCCCAGGCCCCTCCAATTGCTGGCTCCGCCCCTGCCCCTGCCCCAGTGCAGCCTCTGGCCAAGGCTGCAGGCCTGGGCAGGGGACCCCCAGACCACTCTAATCACAATCTCTACCCCTGCCCAGGCCCCTGCGATCACCGGCTCCACTCCCGCCCAGGCCCCTCTGACTTCCCACTCCACTCCTGCCCAGGCCCCTGTGATCACCAGCTCCACCCCTACCCAGGCCCCTGCGATCTCTGGCTCCGCCCCTGCCCAGGCCTGAGGCCTCTGGCCTGGGCAGGGGACCTCCAACCCCCTCCGATTGCCTGCTCCACCCCTTGCCCCCCCTGCCTGGTCAACAGGCCTGGACACTACAGCAGCGGGGCTGAGGGGACTGGGCACTGCCATCTTGTGGCTATGGGCACAGCCATCTTTGTGACGGAGTTATGGGGTGATGACTAATTTGCATATTACTCTTTTATTAGATAGGGTAAAGCTAGAACAAGCATTCTTATTCATCAGTATTTGTCCACAATTTTAATTATTTCCAACGGTTAAATTTTTCCAAAAGCAATTACTGGGTCAATAGATTTGAATATTTTTCAGATTCTTTGATCCTGTTGCCATGTTACTTTCTAAAATGTTTGTACTGAATTATGCTTTTACCATCAATGAATTAGTATGTCTTTCTTGCTAACACTAGGCAGCATTGAATATTGCTATTACAAAAAAAAAAAAAAAAATCTGTGCCAATTAGATAAGCCAAAGCGGTACCTCATTACTGCTTCAATTTGCATTTCTTTGGTTACTAATAACTGTGTGCCATATTTTAGAAGACCATTTTACCTTGTTTTGACACAACCTCAACTCAAGTTCATCTTCAGTTGTGTGTTTTTTTAATATATTGATTTTTTTTTTTTTTTTACTGAGAGGAAGGGAGGGATATAGAGAGTTAGAAACATCGATGAGAAACATCGATCAGCTGCCTCCTGCACGTCCCCTACTGGGGATGTGCCCGCAACCAAGGTACATGCCCTTGACCGGAATTGAGTCTGCAGGCCGATGCTCTATCCACTGAGCTAAACCAGTCAGGGCTCATCTTCAGTTTTAACTATCAAGATAAATCATTGAAATGAAGAGCTGTAGTCCTGGGATAAACTAACATTATCCATAATGTGTCGCACTGAAAGCTGTCTAATTAGAAGCAACAAAATTCTAATTCATAACTGTATATTTTTAACTACTCATTATAAATTTTTAAAACACCCAAGAAAAGAAATAATATAATTCCTATGTAACCATGATTTTAGCTTTGACAGCTGTCAGAATTCTACATTTCTTATTTTATTCATCTTTTTACTTTTTTTTGGTATAGGGAAGACCAATTGGAATATTTCAAGTTAAATAACAAACAATATCATTTTATCCATGAATACTTGTGTATGTAATATATATGAAGACCTTTAAAATTTGAATGCCTCCCCCAGCACTTTGCATATAGGTTTTTAAAAATAGGATTTATTGCCCTAACTGGTTTGGCTCAGTGGATAGAGTGTCGGGATAAAGGGACCCAGGTTTGATTCCGGTCAGGGGCATGTACCTTGGTTGCGGACGCATCCCCAGTAGGGGGTGTGCAGGAGGCAGCTGATCGATATTTCTCTCTCATCAATGTTTCTAACTATCTCTCTCCCTTCCTCTCTGTAAAAAATCAATAAAAATATTTTTAAAAAATAGGATTTATTATTAGAGGATATCATATATACAGAAAAGTGCACAGAGCTTAAATGAACAGCTTGGTGAATTATTACAATTGTAACCTCTTACCTCAAGAATTTCTCTTCCAGAATTAACTCTAAGTAATTCATTAGAAATGTGAGCAAAGATTGCATAGGTTTTCACAGTGATATTAAATAATAGATAAGTTAACAAAATATGTCAAATCCACTTTATGACTATGCACCAATTAAACTTGATGTAATAGAATACTTACACAAAGGACTGCATGCAATACAGTTCTCAGTGAAAAAAGTCAATAACCTAAATAAGCTTCTACTTTAGGGAAGTAGAGAAATAAGAGCAATTTAAGCCTATACCAAGTAAAGGAAAAAAATAATAAAAATTAGAGCTGAAAGTAACAGAAAACCAATAGAGAAAAAAATCAACAAAATCAAAACCTCGTTCTTTGAAGAAAAAAGAAAATCAAAATGACAAACCTCCACTGAGGCTAATGAAGAGAAAAGAGAGAAGATATAATTTATCAATATTAAAAACAAAAAGAGGGATCTCATCACTACTGATCCCCTGGACAAAAAAAAAATGATAATAAAGGAATACTAAAAACAACACTATGCCAACAAATTTTGAAAACATAGGTGAAAAAAACACAAGAAGAACAGATCATCTGGATGGGAATATATATATATATATGAAATTGAATCAATAGTTAATAACCTCCCAAAACAGAAAGCAGCAAGCCCAGATGGGTTCTACCAAACATTTAAAAAATAAATGACATCAATCTACCACAATCTCTTCCAGATAACAGAAGCAGAGGGAATACTTCTCAACTCACTCTCTGAGGCTGGCATTACTCTAATGCCAAAACCAAATAAAGGCATTTAAAAAAAGAAAAAATATATCTTTCATAAGCATAGATTTTCTTTAAATCCTCAATTTATAAATAAAATGAATATAATGATGTATAAAAATAATATACACATGCTCACCAGTTGAGATTTATTATAGGTATTCAAAACTGGTTCAATATTCAAAAAATTACTCAACATCACATATCAATAGACTAGTGTAGAAAAATCATGTCTCATATCCTATGAATTGATGCAAAAAAGCATTTGACAAATGCCAACACTTTTTCATGATAAATTTCTCAGCAAACTAGGAATTAGAGGAATTTCCTAAACATTATAAAAAAAATACTTATAGAAAATTCTCAGCTAATATCACACTTAATTGTGAAAAACTGAATATTTGCTCCCTCAGATTAAGAATTAGGCAAGGATGCCCCCTCTTAGCACTCCTACTGAACATGGTACCAGAAGAATTAACTAGTACAACAGACAGGAAAAAAAAAAGTATAAAAGTTGGAAAAAAGAAATAAAGCTGTTTTGTTTTGTTTTTTTGCAAATGACATGATATATAGGAAATCTCAAAAAAAATTACAAACGAACTTCTAGAACTATTATGTGAGTATAGCAAGATCAGGATACAAAGTTAATAAACAAAAATCATTTGCTTTCCTATATATACTATCAATGAACAATTAGAATTTCAAAATACCATACAATAGCACCAAAAAATAAAATACATATAATCTAACAAAACTATGTATACGTTGTATATGTAAAAAAAAAAAGATATAGCTCTCATTAAAGAAAATCTAAATAATTAAGAAATATTTCATGTTCATGAATTGGAAAACTCAATACTGTTAAGATGTCACTTCTTCCCAACTTGATGTACAAATTCAATACAATCTCAACCAAAATCTCAGCAAACTAGTTAGTAGATAAGGGACAAACTGACTGTAGGGTTTATAGGGAATGGTTACAGACTTATAATAGCCAATACTATAGTATAGAAGAACAAAGTTGGAAGATTCACACTACCCATTTTCAGGACTTAAAATAAAGCTATAGTAATTAAGACAAAATGATATTGGTGAAAGAAGATGCTTAGATGAATGGAATCGCCTAGAAATGGACCATACAAATATTGTCAACTGGTCTTTGACAAAGGAGTAAAGGCAATTCAACATTTTGTCTTTCCAACAAAATGGTGGCAGAACCTTTGGACATCATCCTATATATAATAAAACCCTAATATGTAAATTGACCAAACAGTAGAACGACCAGTCGCTATGTCACACACTGACCACCAGGAGGCAGGCATTCAACACAGGAGCTGCCCCTCGTGGTCAATGTGCTCCCACAGGGGGAGCAAGGCTTACGACTGGTGAGTGCAGCAGCAGTGGTGGGAGCCTTTCCTGCCTCTGCTATAGGTGGGCAATAAGGAACAAAGGGTCCTGGACTTCAAGAGCCTTGGACTACGAGAGTGATGTCTGCCTGCTGGCTAGGCCCACTCCCCCAAGGGATTGGACCTAAGCCGGCAGTCAGACATCCCCAAGGGATACTGGACAGTGCGAGGGCACAGGCCGGGCTGAGGGATTTCCTGCCCTGCCTTCTTCCTCTCCGACACCCCTCCCCCCCAGTGCACAATTTTCATGCACTGGGCTTCTAGTATTAAATAAAAAAACAAACTTAGATACTGACCTTACACCTCTTACAAAAATTAACTAAAAGAAATCATAAACCTAAATGTAAAATATAAAACTGTAAAACTTCTAGAAGAAAACACAAAAGAAAATCTAAGTGAGGTTGGAAATAACAAAAGCATAATTCATAAAAGAAAAAAATTGATATGTTTGACTTTATTAATACTAAAAACTTCTGAGAAAGATACTGTTAAGAGAATATAAAACGCACAAAAAAAGAAAGAATTCACTGACATGGACAACAATGTGATGACTGCAGGAGTGGGGAGGATGGGTAGAAGTAGAAGAGGTATATAGAGGCTAAATGCTCATGGAAAAAAATAATAAAATAAAGGGAAAGAGAGAATATAAGATAAATCGAACTGAGAGAAAATATTTGCAAGACATACATCTGATAAAGATTTTATATCCAAAAGATACAAAGAACTCTTGAAAGTCAACAATTAAAAAAGAAACCTATTAAAAAATGGGCAACAGGAGGAGAAACAAGATGGCGGCATAAGGTAAACACCGTAAATGCAGCCGTGAACAACTATTTCAGAAAAACCAAGAAAAGAACACACGGACACCACTCGCACCCACAGGAAGGCTGGCTGAGTGAAAATCCTACAACTAGAAAAGAGTCTGAGACTCAGAGGAGCAGCGGAAGCAAACTACAGAGGTACGGAGGCGCGCACACGGGGCTCGGGGAGAGGGCTGGCGCCGGAGAACGCGGTTCTTTTCCAAAACGGAGAGAGCCACAAGTTCCCAGCGGCTCTGAACTCCAGTTCCAGGCGAGTTTCTGAGGACCCAGACACCTGGAGAAGGGGGACTGACTGGCACCGGGAGGAAATCCAAAGCGGGTTTCTCTCAGCGTTGCTTGCAGCAATTACCGTGGGACACAGAGACCTGGTGTCTCTCAGCGCAGG